>PVLA01005591.1:54909-142807 GCA_004027455.1 Hydrochoerus hydrochaeris
CATTCTCTTGAGCATGGACAGCTGGACCATTCTAAGCAAAGAATCAACATTTGTGGTTACTTGGCCTGAGCAGTCTGACTGTCACAGAGGCCCGGAACCGGGCCAAGTCCAGCCAGTGTAGGGCTGCTGGCACGGCCTAGGCTTCTGCTGGGACCTTATCCTAAGGGCGACTCTAAGCAGCAGGGCCCTGGAGCCAGCCTGTCTGTGCAGCCTTGGTCCTAGGCTTTGACTTCCTCTAAAATTCAGGCAATGCCCACGATCACATGAACTTCCCACCACTGCGCTGTGGAGGCAGTTAGCACCGAAGTTCACTGAATAACACTGCTGCAAGCGTCAGAGATCTGCCAAGTGGGCAGCAGGAGCGCAGTGTGACTGCGGGGCAAGAGGAGCAGGCTAAGGGACGCTGGGGCCTTTGCAGAGAGGAGGGTGATGACCGACGCCCTGGACAGATGCTACAGAGGAAAAGCAGGCTGCAGAGCTCAGCCCTCGTCACCCCAAGCTGTTCCTGGAAAGGATCAGGCTGTAAACACAGCTTTGCCAGCCCTGTCTCTGTCACCACGTGCCAGCCGTCCTGGCAGTGTGAAAACAGCCAGAGGGGAAGACATGACTCTGTTCCAACACAGCCTGATGTATGGAAACAGGTGGCTCCGGGCCAGCGGCCCGGTTTGCACCGCAGCCCTGCCGCGCAAATCCTGCCACCCAGCATCAAAAGAGGGAGGCTGGGACGGAGGCAGGGAAAGTGGGGCTGTCTTACAGTGGTCGGGAAGTGGCATATTTCAAAACTTCAGTTCCCCGAGGGCAGTGCTCACTGCGTCTTCTGGTTTTGTTCTTCAGTGAAAGGGCTTTAGAGTTGCGTTCCAGGAACAAGTGCAAAGATTTCAGCCGACACTTGTGCCGCACCCCTGCAATCCCAGCCACTGAGAGGGCAGCACCTGGGCCACTTTGTGAGACCCTGTCTAAGTAAACATTTTTTAAAAGGGCCGAGGGTGTCGCTCAGTGGTAGAGCGTGTGCCTAGCACGTGCAAGGCCCTGTACTACAAAGCCAAGGACAGCAAAAGAGAAAAAGAAAAAAACCAAAGATCTTCCCCAGAGGCAGCACACACCTGTAATCCCAGCACTCAGGAGACTGAGGCAGGAAGATCACCATGAGTTTAAGGCCAGCTGAACTGTGTAGTGGGGCCCTGTCTCTAAAAAACCAAACCAAACAGAAAGGAATTTTATAGTCATCATTCCATCAGACTTTCGGAGTAAATTAAAAGGTGTACTATGGCCAGGATTGTGCTATACAGAAAATGTAGGGACAGTGTGAAAATGAATTCTCTGTCTCCCAGCTGTGTGACCTCAGGCAAAGTTATTAACCCCTCTGTTCCTCAATTTCCTTTCTTGTAAAATGAGGAGGACAGTGATACCTACAAGCATGCAGACAGCTGGCATAGAGTCCAGGGCACAGGAGGCCCCTGTACAAAGCAGCGCCTCTTATCCCTGTGGGCACCAAGCAGGACGGGTCGACCAGAAAGCCTAGCACCTTCACGTGTCTCACACAGGGCTCGTGCAGGCTTTCAAAGACACATGGAGCCCTCGGCCTATGAATGGAACCCAGGGCTCTGCAGCCACAGGGGACCAGACGCCCCTGGGCTCTGCTTTTGTGGGAAATCAGCTCCTTCTACAGGCAGCAGACAGACCAGAGTCCCTGCGCAGGAGAAGGGAGCACCCCAGGCTTTTCCGACTTAGCTCTTGGGGGCCTCACTGCAGACAGAGCTATGGCGGTAATCAAGACAGAGTCCACAGTGCAGCCTTCCCTGCGGCTCACAGCCTCTCCCCTCTGGGTCTTTGCTCCAGCTGGTCCCTTAGCCCTTTTCTGTTCTGGCATTGCTGCCTCCAAGAAACCTTCCAGGATTTTTCAGAGTATTAGAAACCTAGGAATCAGGATCGCTGTCATTCTACCAGCTAACAGCAGTGTTAGATGTTGGTATACATTCGCTCAATGAACCCTCCCACCCACAGCTAAACGGAAAAGATTCACTTCACTTTATAGTTAAAAAAAACTTGTGGCTGGGTTCAGAGTGGTGAGGTAACCTGGCCAAGGTCACAGAGCAAGTAAATCTACTACCTTGTTCTTCCCAGCAGTCCCTAAGCAGAGTTCAGAAGTTTTAAATCATACCCATTTTGTCAGGTCTGTAAGGGGACTGCAGGGTGACATGTGCTGAGCCGCTGGAAGCGTCCATCTTCCGTGTCCCTCACACCTGCCTCAGGACCCAGAGCTTTCCAGCTCCCTGGAGACCTTGTCCTAGTAGCTGCCAGCTCCCTGGAGTCCGAGGGTGGTACTAAGCTCTCTTAAAGATCATAATTAGTATGTGCCCGCTCCTGCCAGGACTTCAGATGCCAGGGTTATGATGTGTCTCAAGAGTGCCGCCTGGGGACAGACCTTTGTCCCTTTGCTCTCCTTGGCCCCAACACTCAAGGGTCAGTAGGACCAAGCAGCCTCTGGAGCCCCAGGGCCTCAGCACCTGTGGATGGCCCATGCCCAGCAGTGGGCAGCCACCCTGGGACCCTTGACAGCAGCATTGCCCGATGGTGGCAGCTTTGGTCACGGAAACTAGGGTGGGGGCTGTGTCTGGGGCTGAGCTCCCATCACACCCAAAGATGAAGCCCAAGCAACACTAGACCTCCTTTGCCCCTTGATCCTCACCTCTGGCCTGCTGCACTGAGGCCACGGACAGCTCAAAATCCCACCCCAGTCAGGGACCTGGGTTCTTCCAGCCCTGAGCAGAGAATCCAGACCCCTGTCCTGGCCGGAGGAGAAGAAGGGGACAATCAGGATGCGAGCCCCAGTCTTGGTGCTCTCAGTGCCTGTGCCGAGGGACACACACACACACACACACACACACACACACAGGCACATACCCAGCTTCCCACCTGTTCCTAGACATTTCTCCCTCCTCTCAGACAATGCCGGCTTTGATGGATTTCCTCAAAGAGATGTGTGATCCACACACTTTGCATGAAAGGCAAATGCCACTGTTCCCAAGTGGAACGCACTGAGCACTGGCACCGTTGACACCCAGGGAGGGGTCGATCTCTCTGCCCCCTGAGAAGGGGGCCTCGGTTTCTCCTTGCTCTGTGACCTTCAGATGTCTTTATTTTTTTTTTTAATCGGTACTGGGGATCAAACTCACGACCGCCTGCTTGCAAGGCAGGTGCTTATGCCGCTGAGCTAAATCCCCAGCCCTATGTCTTCTTGTCTATTTCCTGGCTTGCTCAAGGACTCTGACTCCTCAAGGGAGGCTGATTCCATCAGAGCCGTTACTTTCCCTGCCTTATCTGTCCCCCCCACCCACCCACTGCCAGGCACACAGGAGGCCACCCCGAGGGGTTGGTAAGAGAAGGAATGAATGAATCTGTCTCTCCATTCCTTCACAATGTCTTCCCAGAGCCTCCAGGTGCCCCAAAGAGACAGTTCTCAGCTAGGGACCTGGTCTCAGCAGCATGGTGAGAAAGGAAAAGGGCAGTCAAGAGAGGTGTCACAAAGAAGCAGAGGCGGAGGTGGCCCAGGGAGGTGGCCCAGGGCGAGGTTGTGGGAGGGGAAGCAACTTGCAAAGCAGCAAAGATGAATCAGCGCTGAAGTCACTATCCCTCTGGGGGTAGGAAGGAACGCAGGGGCCGCCCCACCTCATCCATTCACGAGGCAGGATCCGTCACATGCCGCGGTCTGGTTCTGCTTTACAGGCTCCTGGGGGACGCAGAGGAGATTCAGGGGACAAGGGGTAAGCAGTCAGTCTGGGGCAGCACCGAGGCTCAGGGTACATGATGACCCACGCCCAGCAGCACAGTGAAGGGACCAACCTGGAATGACCCACTGGTTTTGCTCTTCTGAACACTTTTCAGGTTTGTGTTGAAAGTCATGAGTCCCAGCAAACCCCTGTTTGGGCAGACCAGAGACAGCTGACCCTTACTTTCAGCTTGAAGCCCCCTCACAGCCCCTCACCTCTGCCAGCCTCTTCACTGGGTGCTTAGACCAGCCAGGGAGAAGGGGGCCAGCAGGGCAGTGGACGAGTGTCTGTGTGTCCCCTGCTTTTCTTAGCAATCTTGGGAGGAGGCAAAGGGTGCAGATAACCCGGACCCAGCCCACTGGCACTGCTGATTCCTAATCCCAGCTGTGCAGCCACAGTGTCCTTTGTCCCTTATCTCCTGAGGTCCCACAGTCAAGGACAGGCACCCTCCCAGCTTTGCTTTGTGCATTGAGAATGATACGCATTGTAAGAGCCCAACACACATGTGCCAAACTGAGGCAACAAACAGCTAATGGGGACCCTTCCATTTTCACACACAGGAAGGAAAAGCAAGCTCGAAACTGGCAAGGAACTCACATCCAGTATCTGTTTCACAAGATTCCAGTCTTCAAATGACTACCTCAGAGTCCTATCTTCCAGAACCTTCTAGAGCCTTCCTCACTGGCCCTGTAGAAACTCAGAAAAATTTCAGGTCTTACTCAAATGCTTGTTTCTAGTCTGGGGCCTCTGACCTAGACCTCAGTGGAGAGCACCAAATTTCCCCCAACCATGTTCACAGAAAACCCTCACCCCGGTGCCACCCCAAAGTCTGTGAGGCACCCCCAAACAAGACTGGTCTTCCCCAAAACATGAAGCACAGCAAGAGGGAGTTATAAGAGCCAGGTTTCACTGGTAAAGATGCTAATGATTAAGTTAATCCAGTCATCAAGCTCCCAGATGAGCTGGGTATAATCTCCCCACAGGCTCCTGGAAGGGTCACATTGAAACAGCTGGGTCCCTGGAACCACACCACTGTGTGGCCCCCTGTTTATTATGGGTAACCCTAGGCTCCCCAACTTCCTGGCCTCTGCTGTGCAGGGCTTTGGTGACTGGCACTGCTGTCCACCTGTGCTCACCCCTCTTGAACCCACAGAGGTCAGAGACACAGCCGACCTTTAGGGGAAGTAGGCCCTGCACCAGGCACTGAGCCGAGCCCTTGGGGGAGCGTTTTGCTGAGGCTGTCGGCTCCTCACAGGGGAAAGAACAAGACTCAGAGAGGCTAAGCCACCTGCCAGGGCCCCACAGTCAAATTAGTTAACTCTGCTTTAATCAGCAGTGCAGAGCTGAGGGCTGCCTCAGAACTACCCTTCTGAGAGCCAGAATACGCGGTGAGAGGAACCTCACAGTGACCAGAAACAGAAAGGCAGGGCGACTCCAGTGATCCAGGTAGTTCAAGTGTTGGACACCATGGCTAAAGTGACTTTGGCCACGTCTGCACAATTACTTTTTTCGTATTAGTCTTTAAATCTGACCCATTTAAACTTAAAGTTAGTGTATCTTAAAAAGAGACTTCTACCCTTACCTAAATCATTATTATTTTTGAGACTGTTAAGGGTTAATCCAGAATGTGCCCGAGAGATCTCGTGTGCTTGGAAGTGGGTGCTTGGGTCAGGTGGACACTGCCCTTGTCAGCAGGTTGATCCATCGACCGAGAGCTCATGGATAATGTGCTTAGGAATGGGGGCTGGCGGGAGGAGGGGGTCGGGGCCGGCGGGAGGAGGGGGTCACTGGCTGCGCCTTCAGAGGGTTTATCTCCCTCCTCGGCTCCTTCCTTCACACTGTCCTTCCTGCTCGCCATGAGGTAAACAGCTGGACCCTTCTACCATGACATTCCTAGCTGTCATCAGCTGACCATGGACTGTCTCCTGAATCTCGAGTCAGATTAAACCTCTCCTCCTGGAACCCGTGGATACTGAGTATTTTGTCCCTGTGATAGGAAGCTAATACAAATGGAGTCTTAATACGGGGCCCAGGCTGACCTCAAACTTGGGATCTTCTGGCATCAGCTTCTAGAGTAGCGATGACTACAGGCAAATGCCATTGAGCCCAGCTTATGTTACCATAAATACAAAACAAGGTTGGATTAATGGCCACATATAGAACATCAAAGAAATAAATTCTGTCTTAATTCTGTCTGTGGCGAGTGTCCCTGAGGTCTGCTCACTGGTAGAGAGAGAAAGAGACAGGCAAGTTTTCCAGAGCTGGTGAACACAGATTAACAAGCCAGGTGTGGCAATTCAACCCTGTTATCCTGGTCACCATGAAGCTGAGGCAGGAAGACTGCCAAGTTCGAGCCCAGCCTAGGCAACACAGTGAGTCCTTGTTTCAGAGTAAAACATAAAAAGATCTGAGGCTGCACCTGAGCGGTAGGGTGCTTACCTAGCCCTGGATGCAATCCCCAGTATTGCAGAAAGCAGAAGAACACAGAACAAAAAAAATTCAAAAACAAAATCAGCGGAGCACCTCCCTGAGCTGCGCTCTACATCCACTGTTGGTGACCCTCCCCAGAGTCACCTGAGGGGATTTTAAAGCTGCAGATAAGTGGCCCCCTCTCTGGAGGTGTCACTTGGTCCCCAGTGGGGCCGGGCGCTTGCGAGAGCAGCCCTTGATCAGAAGGGTGAAAAGGCGGAGGAGGAAGGTGGGAGGCAGCGACAGCTGTCCTGTGCATAGTCCATCCTGTTGGTCATTAGTGGCCCTTGGCCCAGAGTTGCAGGGATCTGACCTGGCTGAGCCCCAGGCTGTACTGAGAAGGACTGCAAGGCTCAGGGCTGGGACTCAGGCAACAGGTCCTCCTATGGTGATATTACTGCCACCAGTACCAGTCAGTTCTGTGGAAGAAAGTGGCAGCAGCCCTTTCCAACAGCTGGTGCCCGGGAAGAGTTTTAATAAGGGTGCTGTCTTCCTGTGTGCCCGCCCCCCACGCCTCCCGAACATACTGCCGGGGCACAGGCCTCGGGCCAACCACACCTGAGCCCGGTCTGACCCACTGGCAGCTATGGCCAGTGCTGCAGGAGCTGGGGCAGAGGTGGGTGGAGAGCTGACCTCCCTTCCAGTGACCCAGCTAGGGCAAGGAGGACAAGGGGGCCGGCCCGAGAGAGGCTGGGCTGGAACTGTACCTCTTTTTTCTCATCTGAGCCCTGCAGTGCTGCAGGGAGGTGTGGCCAGCAGTTTGACAGGCGATTTCACCCTGCCCCTGGAGGTTATATGCCAGCCAGGATCTCACTGCAGGTGCAGGACCCAGGTCTGTCTGTCTGATTGTGCCCCAGGCCCAAAGAAACTGGCAACGTGGAGCATCTGTCTGTGGCAGGGTAAGAACAGAGCTGGTGCTCCTGGTTAAACTGACCACCCCGCTGGTGACTGTCCTGCTGGTGACCGTCCCGCTGGTGGGGGTTTAAAGCCCCACCTCACCCACTAAACTCCTCTCTCAGGGCGGGATCCTGTCCTGGCATCTTCTCACCCAGTGTCCACCCCGGCCAAGGTCAGCCCAGGAAAGGAATGCGGCTGCCAGGCTGTGTGAGCTCCAGGGCAACAAACATGTGCCCTGGTGGCTCCCACAGTGAGCTGGCCCCTGCGAAGGGCGGCATGACTAACATGCTGCTTCCTGCAGGGGACAAACACCGGAATCCATGGGGCCATCCTCTCACCTCCTCTGTGAGCACGGGCTGCCCCGGGAGGGCCTGGCCTGGCTGCCCTCTGGGCATTGGTTCTACCCAGAGCACGCAGGTTCAGCAGAAGCGAAAGGCAGAGTGCTGGAACACTCCATTTTCTAAAGTGACTTCTGAGCAAAAGTTGGGGTTGAAATACTTGGGTACTGAGGCCCAGAGGGACGTTACATAAGCAGGCTCAGTAGCAGCTATGAGACCGCATAGCCCTGGCAACCCGGGCATACTCATGTGCCACCTACAACCGCCAGCTTGTGGTCACCCAGGCTCCACGGTGGGTGAATGTGTCACACACAGAATGCCCGGGAGAGAAGGGAGTAGGCAGGGAGCCAGGTGGGTGCTCCAGGGTGGGCCCCGGCTTGGGAAAAGCATAGCATTCTTGGAGCCATGTGACGTGGTCACACGGGAGGGGTTCGCTCTGAGTGATGGCCTGGCAGTGTGCAAGCAATGGCTTGGTGGCCAAGTGGCTTTACCCAGAAGGAGTCAGAGACAAGAAAAGCCACAAGATGTAACTGTGGAGAACCCCACTTTCTAAAGTTATTTCTGAGCAAAATTGAGCTTGAAATCCCCAAATCCTAGGCTGGCCTCAAAATCACAGTGATCCTCCTGCCTCAGCCTCCCAAGTGCTGGGATTACAGGCATGTATACCACACCCAGCTGTATTCATTCTTTTATTTATTCATTCATTCCATAAATATAGTCAGCCTTCCACTTCTACCATGGGTGCTGCCACTGTGGAGTCAACCTGACAGATAGAAACCATTTGGGAGAAAAATACTGCATCTGTACTGAACATATATAAACTTATTTTTAAAAAACTATTCCCTAAAAAATACAGTATGACAACTATTTACCCAACACTCCACAGAGTTAATAGTATAATCAGAGATGATAATGTCTGGAAGGATGTGTGTAGATCATATAAAATACATTTACTGATGGGGTCTGAGTGACATGAATCCTGGGGGGACCCTGCAACCATCTCCCTGAATGCTAAAGCCACTCTGCTGGCTGGGCTCTGGGACTGACAGAAGCCTCAGCCCTCATAGAGTGCACATCCTAGCAGAGGAGTCCATCCAGGAGTGAATACTTAGCTCACACAATTTTGGAGTAATAAGCGCCAGGGAGAGGATCGAGCAGGGGCTTAGGGCAGGGCGTGGAAGTGGCAGGGGAGCGACTGTTCCGCTGCATGGGCAGGAAGATCCCTCCCTCCAGGGCTGGGGAAAGACAGCTGAGATCTCGGAGCAAGCGAGCAGCCACAGAAAGGCCTGGGGAGGGACTTCCCAGGAGGAGGGAAGGACAGGGACTGCAGGTGACAGAATGAAATTCAGATATGAGTCCACAGGAAGTCAGGACATTTTCAAGATTCCAGGGCCAAGCCCAGAGAGCCCAGGAAATCAGGGTGTGTGTGTGTGTGTGTGTGCCCCCGTGGGTAGGAGGGGGACAGGTACCACAACTTGCCTAGGGTCTCTTATTCTCTCTGTATCCTGGAAATGTTAGGATCTTCTGGCCTGGGTACTTCCTTCCATGTGTTGTGAGTATCAGCTCCCTAAAGTTCACCAGGTTGTATCTTTAAAGTATGAAGTCATTTAATAATAAAATCATCATCACCACCATCACCACCATCATCACCATCTCTCTCCAGGCTGAGAGCAAGGATTTGAAGATGGACAGGAGAGCAGAGACCAGCAGGGAATGATTTTTAAAATCTGTTGGTTAAATATCAATGGTAAAATGCACTGGGAACAGGAAAACTGAGGCCGTTGCTGGTATCGCTGGCTTCTAAGAAGAGGGACTGTCCAGATGGCGTGGTGGGGACAGAGGGGGAGCTAAGCACTGCACACAGGTCAGGTGAGAAAGGTCAGGATGAGTCTGCGGTTCCATGGGACCCAGGAGTAGCCCAGGCTGCAGGAAGCTGGGAAAGACTGGGGGGTCTCCTTAAGATGTAACCCTCAGGTCCCTCCCAAGGGGAGCTGGGCACGTGGGAGGGTCAGACAGGGGTCTCCAAACACTTACCATGCTGGAGCACGGGAAAACATCTGCATTTCAAGGACCCCCAAAATCTAAAGGGCAGGGAATTAGAACTGGCCCAGGTGAAGATCAAAGCCAGCCCCTCCCAGCGTGAAAGAAAGAGGCCACCCCAGTGAGTCAGCTGCATTATTCCCGCAAATGTCACCCGGGAGGGGCTCAGCATTTCCAGATCTCAAATAAAACTGTTTAATTAAAGTCTGATCGCTCATGGCTGAGCGGCGACCATGTGGGCCCGCCCTGAAAGCCAGCCTGCCCATCTGCACCACATCACACGGCTGATGTCAATGACAGCGACTTTGGTGAAGGCAGTGCTAAGGTGGGGTCCCGTGTCCTGACCCCAAGGTTCCAGCAAGACTTGGGCAGATCATTTGTGCTTTGGAGACTCAGTTTTCCCATACGTAAGTGAAAAAGCTCGGACTAGACCACCTTGAGTCCAACTGGTCCTGGCGTCTCTTATCCTCCACCACTTCTAAGAACAGGGTTGGGCATCCCCAGTCTGAAAACCTGAAATGCCCCAAAATCCGACTTCACGAGCTCTGCTCGACCGGATGTCACAAGTGAAAAACATTCCAGGCCTGACCTCATGTGACCCATCACAGTAAAGACACAGGTGTGAGGAAAGCGTTGTATAAAATTACCTCGGGCTGTGAGGGTAAGATGCACAGGGACCGTATGTGGTTGTCATGCCCAACGATGAGGTTATACATACACCCCTAACCTAAAGGAAATCCAAAACCTGAAACTCGCCTAGTAGCAAGCGTTTTGGAGGAAGGGTACTCTCCCTGCACCCGGGGAACACACACAGCCAGTCTCTCCAGCTCACAGGGGACGGGTCGGTTTCCCAGGCCCTGAAAGTCACCCTGCCTGTGGAAGATCCTCCCTCACAGCCCTCACCTGAGCTCTGCCCTTCAGGAAGGCAGCCCCAGTCCCTTTAGGCAACGGGGAAACAGATCCCCAGTGGTGTGACTGGGGCAGTGACACAGGTCCCCTCTGCCCAGGCAGCACTCATGCCAGCGACACCTGTTAGCCACCAGCTAATCCCACAACCACCTTTGCAGAGAGCAGGCCAGGAGAGGGATCACCTTTAATGTGAGCAGAGGGCAGGTGACCAGGAAAGAAAGCACTGAGAGGATGGAGCCCCCAGCCCCAGGGCGCCCCTGCTCACATCCCAGGACAGCAAGCTCCAGCAAGGTGCAGCCGGGGACACTCTCCATCTGTCCGCACAAGTGCAGTTTCCCACGGCTACCCAGGAGGGGCAGGGCCTGGCTGCCTGTCTAGAGTTTCAGCTTCTGAAGAGTGAGAGGGGAGTTTGGAGCACAGCACACCACACTGACAGCAAAATACCCATCTCCTCAGGTCCCCCTCTTGGTGAGAATGGGCTCTGTCACCTGCCATGTGACTTGGGGCATCTCACCTCTGTGAACCTGTTTCCCCAGCTGAAAAACAGGAATGACCATACCCACAGGTGCAGCACTGTTTGGGGAGGGGAGGGAGGGTGAATATGTCGAGCAAAAGTAGGCAGAGTCAGAGTAGCCTCCTGCAAGCTGAGAGACATGAAGCACTGCTTGTGTATGTCCTTCGGTGTCCTGGTCATATAAGTTCCAGATGTGCACGGCCATGTTGCTGACTAATAAAACTGAAATGATCCAATCAGCTTACTCCGGCAAGCTAGGAGATCCAGAAAGCAGGCTCCTGGGGCCACTGCCCGCACAGCCTTCCCCAGAGGGGCCTCTCGGACTGAAAACGCGCCCGGGGCCAGCCGGCTTGGCACAGCTGCGGCTGTCAGAAGCCCAGACACTGTCCCGCCTGAGGAATGTGCAGCCTCGCCTGGGCTGCAGTGTCCCGCTGGGGTGCGGTGAGCAGGAACTGCAAAAACATGGGCGTCCTCACCGGTAAACACCCATACAAACACAACTGCACACACCCGCGCGCCCGGGTCCAGACCCCAAGCACTGTGGGCTGCACCAGATGCAGGAGCAAGGCCAAGCCCTCCCAAAGGGCTGCTCCTGCTCTCCTCCTGGCTGCGCAGCCCTAAGCAAATCACTCCCCTCTCTGGACGGATTTCCTTTCCTCTTGGTGGGTGAAGGAGGCCACCCAGCCAACTCAGGACAGGGACTTTGGTACATGCTCCCCTTCCACTGGCCAGATCACATAGGCAGGATGACAGGAGGAGACTTCTCCCTCATCCTAGAGAAGAAAGGTCCCAGGGCTCCCCCGAGCAGAGCAGGCGCTTCAGGGCCAGAGGCATGAGATGACAAAGTTCAGTACCAGCCCGCCCGATGGGCGGCCCGGTTTCCAGCTTTGAACACAGAGGTCACTGGGCGGGGTGGAACACCACTGACCCTAGGCTGGTCAAGGAGCCGCATCGTCAGGAGTTGACCCCAAGGGAAGGCGACAACCATCTGAGTTTCCTGAGTGATCCTTTAGGGAGGTGGAGCCGGTGGCCCGAGGCTGCACAGTGACACCCAGCAGCGGGCGGGACTTTCCCCGCCTCCCCGCGCGCTGCGCTCCCCGGCACCGCCGCCAGCGCACTGTAGCCGGTAGAGAAAGCCCCAGCCGGGTCATTACCAAGCGCGGCTGACAGGTCCGCTGCCCCGCGGAGCCGGTGGGAGCCGGGTCGCGCCCCTCGGGACGAACCTCCCGGGACCAGCAGAGAGGCTCGGGGTCGCCGCCGCGGATCGCCGGGGTTTGAACCGAGGCTCCGCTCCCGCAGCTGTCACGCCGGCCCCCGCCCCCGCGCTTGTCCAAGTCCCCGACTTTCGGCGACGCAACCCGCGAGTCGCGGTCGATCTCCCGATCGCCCCCACCCCCCGCCCCCGCCGCCCGGCCCGGCCCGGCCCGGCCCGGCCCGGCCCGGCCCGCGCCACTCACCGGCCCGAGTTGCTGCGGAGCGCGCGCCGGCGCCAGCCGAGCCTCCTAGCGCTCGCGTCCTGGGCGGCTGGGGCGGGGCGGGCGGGGCGGGGACACCGCGATCCCGCCCCGCGGGCACCGCCACCCGGCCAGGGCACGCGCGCTCGGCGGCGGCGGGGCCCTGCGCGCTCGGGGGCCCGGGCCGAGGCCGTGCCGTGCGAGTCCGTGACGCAGCCCAGGGCCGGAGCGCTGGCCTGCTGGGAAGTCCCCAACCTGCCTCCTTCGCTCGGGCTCATTCCGGGGTGGCTCGGGACAGCCATTCCCCAGGAGACCGCAGGACTCATCCTCACCCAGCCAAGCCGGGGCACAAGCCGGGGCGCTCCTCTGGGGAAAGGAAATCCAAGAAGAAAGAATGCCACCCATCGGCCACCTGGGTGGGGGAGGCACCCCCTTCGTATCCCTCCCCACCAGGAGCCCAAGCCACAAGAAGGACGAATCCCACAGAGTGGGAACCTCCCATAAACCCAAGACCCAGGAATTTGCGGGTCCCCCATGCCCCGCCCCTCTCCCCAGGCAGGGGTCAGTACACCCTCTCCCCACTGGCCAATCCCTGCTCTCTGGCTCCAGCCCCTGACCTGGCCCAGAGCCTCCAAACCTCATCTCCTGCCTCCCACTAACACTGCCGTCGGTCGGGGGCCTCCTGCACACACCTCCGGCCTGGCCCCTGGCCTCCTTCCCCTTTCTCCTCCCCTAAAGGCCGGCGGAGGCTGCGGGTGCCCCAGCCTCCAGCTGCGCACAGCCTGGCTTGACACAGACCATCTCAGGCTTCTCTGTTCCCAGGTAATTATATCCTTGGTTGGCCTCCCGCAGCTGGGGCGAGCGCCGCTAATGAGCCATGCAACTTGCAAAACTAGAAGGTTGTGATCGGAGCCAGGCCCTTTGCTGAGGGGAAGCAAGACTCTGGTAGTTACTGGTCCGGGTCGGAGGCTTCCAGGAGACCGTTTTTCCTCTTTTGTTTCTTAGCAGGGTTGGCAGAAGAAATCAGTGTAAAAGTCAGCCACTGAAATGTCAAACAGGACCGACTGTGATGGAGTGTGTGTGTGTGTGTGTGTGTGTTTCTTACCAGTGCTGAGGCAGAGGTAGAACTAGGCAAAGCCCAGGATTAACAGTGGGGTGGACCTAGCTTGAATTAAAACGCTGGTGTTAGCCACACCTCCCTACTTTTATTCCTTTTACTCTTTTATTACATGGTAATTATTGTGTCAGGTGAAGATATCCACAAAGGGCCTGGGCTCTTCTCCCGCCTGACTGGTTCCCAGTGTCCCATTAAGCAGCTCCTCCAGGCTTCCAGGTGTGGCTGCAGACCCTGAGGTTAAACCTGCCACACTGAAGGCACGGGCAGCACTGAACCATTATTACCCTTGCGTCAGGATAATACTTTTCACCTGTCAGGTTGCTGTTACACACCCCCTTTTTAATTTCTGCAAAGATGCTCCAGGTAGAAAAAAAAATTTTTTAATTATTATGAATTTATATATATTTTTTATGGTACTGGGGTTTGATCCCAGGAGCTTTGCACAGCACCATTGCTGGCGCTTTTTACTAGGAGATAGAGTATAGCTAAGTTGCTCTAAAGCGTTCAGTTTTCTTGCCTCAGCTTCCCGGAGTGCTGGGATTAGAGGTGGGCACCACCACCCCTGTCTAGGAAAAGTTTGTTTTTTGTGTTAGGGGGAAACTGAGGGACAATGAGGCCAGGTGATGTGTACAGAACAGAGTCAGCTCAGCCACTACTGCTGGGGGGTAGGGCAACCAGACACCTGGGAAGTCCTCTAGGAAGAAAATTCGGTCCGGCCAAGAGTTAAGAGCTCAGGCTCTGGCACCAAATTGTCCAAATTTGCAACTTCTGGGCGGGTGGCTCACCCTTGGTTTCCTCTTCGGTTGAAACGACCTAATAATAGAAACAGCTTGTACAGTTCCGAGCCTGGTATTGTGAACACCGCCTCGGGCGAGCCCTTGCCTTGTGGTTCTGGACCAAGTCCGAACGCTATAGTTCCTGGGCACACAGTTATCCAACCTGTCATCAAACACCCGAGACCTACTGTGCGCTCCTCTTCGGGACTATGGAGAAGAATGAGGCACAGACTGTTATATCCAAAGAGGTCAAAGTGCAAAGCTCTGCGCTGTGTCCCAGATGGGGCGGCCGGGGGTACAGAGCTGAAATGTCCCTCCAGCCACTCAGGCAATGCAGAGCACAGCTCTGACGGGTGTGGAGGTGCTCATTCCAGGCCTGGGCTGTAGTGTTGCTTCTTTTACTGAGGGAAACTTGCAAGCCATGGAAACCTCTCCCTCAACACTGGGCTTCTCACCTGTTAGCCAGGGACAGCAATCAGGGTGCGCAGGGGAAAATACGTGCAACATACACAAGCTGCAAAGTACTAGCAGGTTTTGTAGTGCTTGTTACTGCTTTTATACGGCTGTAGCTTAGTATGAAGGCCGTGTGTTCAATCCCTAGTACCAGAAATATAAACAAAAGAAACAAATAGGAATTTACTTTTGTTGTTAATTATTGTGGTGCTGGGGACTGAACCCAGGGCCTTGTGTATCTAAGCACAAGCTCTGCCACTGAGCCACGCCCCACCCAGGATCTCGATTCTTTTATTCAGTGGTGATCCTTTTCCACTATGAAGTAGACCATGCAGAGGGGAGGCCCGGCAAACACTTGGATTCCTCTTTGGCAGTAACGGCCGCCACAGGAAGGAGAGGCAGCAGAGCCTCTGTGGAGGGAAGGTTCTGGCAAAGGCCCCGGGGAGAACCCCTCTGTCATCTCTGGAACGAGACAGGAAACCCCGCCCAGGCCTCCTGCAGAAGCGGCCTGGAGAGGGAACCACAAGAAGGGGCCTGAACTGATGCCTCTCGGAAATTCTGACTCACTTGGCAGCTGGGGCTGTTTGTGTAACGTACAAAATGTCTCCGAAGAGCGAAGGCTCTGCAGCTCTCCGCCTGTGGCTTTCCTGCAGCCCCTCGCGGGGAAGCAGAGGCTGATTTAATAAGCTGGGGACATGATTCAGGTCTGCTTTACTGGCAGTTGCTCAGCCAGCGCCTGCTGCGTAGCTCTCCCTTCCTAAGTGTGTTATTTTAGTGTTTACATCTCCACAGAAGCATTGGGGAAAGGCTGAGAATGGCTTCTCTGGCCAGTACAGTGCTTCACTGCAGGAATGGGGAAACTGAGGCCAGAGCACAGGAAGGAGGGCCTGCCCTGATGTTCTGGGGATGGCTGATCCTGTCTCTCTGTCTCTATCTGGCTTCTCTGTAAGAGGTGGAGGAAGTAATTGCTGGGGTGTCCATTTCTGGGGTGCCCCGTCAGACAAGTCCCGGCCCGGGTGTGGAGACGTGGTCCTCATCCAAGCTGTGCTCTCAGCTTCTGCTCCTTCTCTGTTTTCTGTTTGCTGGTTCTTCAAGCATTAGTCTCTCCCTTCCCACCGAGGTCCCCTGTGTGCTGCTTGGGGAGACCCCCCAGCCTGTATGGTCGGCCGCTCTGGGTTGAATGCCCATGCCAGGGGCATGTGTCACCCAGTCACTAAGGCCCGGCCCTGCCAGGTGCCACGGAGTCACTCGGCGACCAGTGCAGGGACTGCAGTAACTCAGGACACCCCTCCAGGCACGTGCAATGGAGTTGCTTTTGTTGTTGTTTGAGACAAGGTCTCACTATGTAGCCCAGGCTGGCCTCAACACAACCGTGATCCTCCTGCCTCATTCTCTGAAGTGCTGGGGTTAGGGGCATGTGCCACTGTGCCTGGCTTTGAGCTGCTTTTATAAAATATAAATGTCAACTATGCAGGAGGCATAGGACTGGATCTGAAGACCCCTTGGTAGGCTTGGACCTTTGAGTCACTTCTGAGTTTTGAGATCTGAAATGTAAGAAGTAGGAAAGTTCATCTCTAAATCACCCTCCAGTTTTAAAAATGATATCTTGATTGTATTAGACAACAACATCATTCAGCATGACTAAACACTGCCGTTACTGTGCTCTGGGGAATAAGCAGCGTATAAACAGAATGTTAAAGTGCAATTGCTAAACCAAAGACGAAAGTCCTCCTACAAGAGGCTCGCCGTGTTTTCCCATCGTGGGCCACCCGGTCTCCTCTGTCTGCTTCTGTGTGTTTTAATTCAGTGTTTTATTCTGAGAGCATTATCAATTCACACGTGGTTAGAAGAGATCACAGCACAGTCCCTGTGCCACCTGCCCGGTTGTCCCCCGCAGCACTGTGTGAAACCGGGGTGCGGTGCGGCAGGGATTCTGACGCCAGCTGTGGAATGGATGCAGGCAGAACGCAAGCTTTCGGGATCAGCTTTCCTCCATCAGCATGGCCCTGGGGATTCACCCAGGAGCCGCCACACGGGAGCTCATTCTTCTTGCTCACTGAGTCCTGTCCCATGGCACGGACACTTCATTTCCCCCTCTGCAGGACGTGGCATCGCTGCTTCCAGCTCTTGTCCCTTCTGTGCAAAGCCGCTGTATGCGTTTCTACATGACTTTTTGCACCGTGGTCCCCTGCGTGGCTGGGGAAGGCCCTGGGCCAGTGGTGGGCTGGAGCCCACGGCCAGTGAGTAACAGTGACACTTGACGTCATTGACCTGTATGACTCATGTGGGCCTCGGTGCCACTGTTCATGGCGGCGACTGTTTATCATCCAGTTTTCCCAAAGACAGGACAGGGTCAGGGATACAGCTCAGTGGCACAAGTGCCTGCCTGGCAAGCACAAGGTCCTGAGTTCAATTCCAGTACTGAAGAAAACAAAACAGAGGTGACATTTTGCCCATCACTGCACAGCTAAGGCACAACTCATCCAGTGCCAGCCCAGTGCCTGTGCACTCTGTGTGTGTGTGTGTTTGTGTGTGTGTGTATGTGTCTTTTTGAGACAGGGTCTCACTATGTGGTTTAGGCTGGCCTTGGGCTCACTTTATAGCCCAGGCTGGTCTTGAACTTGCAACAGTCCTCCTGCCTCAGCCTCCCAAGTGCTGGGATTACAGGAGTGTGCCACCACGCCTGGTTCTTACCTGTCCACTCTTGCTCACCTGACTTCTGTCGGGCAGCAATAGCAGAGGAGCATTTCCTGGTCATGAAGTCCCTTCCCATCTGTCTCTTCGGATGCATTTCCACACAGAGCTCTGTCACACCCAGAAGGTTACTGAGTTCCTTCTGGGTCCAGGTGATTGATGAGAAGTCATAATACTTTGCAAAGGAATAGCACCAGCTTTCCATAGGCAAGAAGTCCTGGTGTACACCTGCAATCCCAGCACTCGGGAAGCTGAGGCAAGAGGATCACCACTGGTTCAAGGCCAGCTCGGGCTATTTAATGTAACTCTGTCTCAAAAAGCAAACAAATGAACAGGAAAAAAAAAAAAAGAAGAAGAAAGAAGCCTTTGTGTGACATCTCCTACCAGAGGGAGACCACGAACCAGAGGGCTGCTTTGTGTGCGTGGGTGGGTGTGTGCATCGCATGTGTAAGTTTATGTGGCAATGGCAGGGGTGCAGCCTCTGCTTCTGTTGATTATCTGTTTATGCAGCAAGAAAACAGCTGTACAAGGGCTGCGGAGCCCATTTCAGATAATGAGAACATTTTTGCATCCTTGGAACTGCCACCTCCCAGGTAGGTCACCTCCGTGTGCAGCTCACTCCCCAGTCCCTACAGGCAATGGGCACCACAGTTTGTCTTTAGTCTGGGTGTGGGTGTGTGTGGCTGCTTGCCCGCCCTCGCCCGCTGCCCTGGTGCCCACAGCAGTGTGCTCTGGGCCTGGCTTGATTGCTTGCTGGTTTTCCCTTTGAAAGGCAAATGCAGCTTTTATAACATCCATGTTTCCAACCCTGGGGGTGTAGAATGAAAAGCTCCCTGGATCGCAGCCCTGACTTGGTGTCTCTCTGTGACTGGCATCCAGGGGTCACCCCCCAGCCCCTCACACCCACAGCAGGGAGCCTGCTCTTGGCGCCCTCCCCGTGAGCGCTCTCTTGGGCGCAGTGTAGAATAATGATACCCAGCACGAGGTGCCAACTTGAGATCCGCACAGATCCGCAAAGATCTCATCCCTTCACAGAACTTCACGGGAGCAATTTAGTAAGGAAGCCTCTAGGCCAGGCAGGGCCGGGTGCTTTCGTTATCCCAGTTACTCGGGGAGGCTGAGAGCTCCAGGTCTTCCTGAGCTACGCAAGGTCGCAAGGTCGGCCTGGTATTAGCGGGATCCTGTGTCAAACAAACCAAAGCAGAAAACAAAGAGGAAGATGCCCGCCGAAGAGGAGCCCTGTCTCTGCTCCCTGGAGACATAGTTTTGGAAGTCGCTGTGGCTTCGTCTCTGCTTCTGCCAGGCGTGGCTGTAGGGAACCGGCGATAATGCTAGAAGCTCTGTGACAGGCAGGGTGCCCAGCAGCTGGGGGTGGCGTGCTGAGCCTGATGCATGGCCTTGGCATGCAAGTGAGGGCAGCGGAAGCCAGGCAGGCAACATGAGCCGTGCTTCCCTCCCGAGACAAGGCCCCTGAGGAAGCCTGTTCTTGGCCCTGAGGGTTTGTGGTCACACAGGTCCACGTGTCGCTGTGTGACCTGTCGCTCTGGCTGGCCATTCTTTTTTTTGTTCTGTTTTGTGTTTTTGGTGACAGTTCTTAGCTGAGCCAGGAAACTTCCCTAACAGCCAAGCTAACTTTCACTGCAGTTGCCTCCTTCTGTAAAAACCTCAGAATGTGGCGGTGACAACTGGCACCCAACACAGGCAGAAAAATGCTTTCCCAAAGGGTCACAGCAACTGCATCGGCCAGAGCACGTGGCTCAGGAGTCTGAGAAACTGTGATCTAACTGATGCTATGAAAGGCGAGTTCCACAGACAGAAGCAGCCCCATGAGAGGGCAGGAAAGGCCAGACGTAGTGATGCACACCTGGAATCCCACACTTGGGAGGCAGAGGCAGGAGGATCGATGTTGAGTTCAAGGCCAGCCTGGGGTACAGAGTGAGTTTAAGGCCAGCAAGAACTGCACAGAGAAACCATTTCCAAAAGGCAAAATAAAAATCGGGTCATGGGGCAGGAAAGAAAGTGTCACCCTATCCCACTGGCTTTGAGCATCCCAAGGTCTGTGCCAGCACTGTGCCCCGGTCAGCCCACTGGCTGGCACAGTTGAAGCAATGTCACCATTCGATGGAAACATGTGCGTTTGTTACCGATGACCCTGGTGAGAGGCCCCACCTGCTCTGCCCAGGTGCTAACTACACAGCTGAGGCTCAGGTCCCAGGCTGCGGCCTGACAGTTCCCTGGCCCAGAGCGAAGGGAGGCGAAGGGAGGCGAAGGGAGGCAAAGGGAGGCGAAGGGAGGCGAAGGGAGGCAAAGGGAGGTGAAGGGAGGCGAAGGGAGGCGAAGGGAAGAGTGTGCCGAGGCCAGGACACAGCGGGTGCCTTCAGCCCATGACGGGTTCACTGCCGCCGAGGGAGGCAGGCCCAGGGGCCTCACCTGGCCTCTCTCTCGGTGCTGACGGTGTTGCTCACTGTTTGTCCACGAAGTTCTGGCTCCAGTTTCTCCACCTGCTTCCTTCCCGGTCTCTCCCCTTCCTGCACCCATCCCTGGGGTTCTCCTCTGTTCCCGTCTTTCTCTTATGCTCCCTGCCCGGACCTCTTGTCAAGAGACCTCCTTGTTGAGATGGAGTAATGTCCCCTCTGCTTCAGAAGTCACCTGACCATGCCAATGTCCCTCAGGTACCTTGAGACGCACAATGTCCAAAGTAACTCCTGGTCTGGCCTTTGTGATGTCCCAGCTATGTCTCTACATCACCTATGTCATTGAGGAGGAACCATGACGGGCTAAGTGGACACCCTGTGCCCTCCCCGCAACATGCCCGTCACCAAGGGCTGTCCCTCCTGCCTCAGCGTCCACTCTGCCCTGCAAGGGTTACAGCACACAGCTTTCTCCTGTCACCTCAGCCACCTCCTGTCCCTCCCACCCCGATATTCCTGCTGGGGTACTCACTCAACTCTGCAGTTTACCCTCATCTGTGTCACCTCAGCTGCCCTATTCTCGGTGTCCCCAAGCACACTGGGTACATCAGGGCCCCTGAGCCACTGCAGGGGCTCTTCCCACTTCCTGGATGGCCCTGCCCTCCCTTTTACACAGAAGCTCCCGACCCTGCTTTCCAGATGCTGTTAAGGTGTCACCACACCACACCCAGCCCTCACTGGTACTTGGTGGCATTCTTGTCTGCGTCCCCATCCTAAGACTTAGGTTCCTTGGGATTTGGGAGTGTCCAGCTGTGCTCTGCATCCTGCGGGCACCGCCCGGAAGTGACTCGGCCTCTGCCCCGTGGTGATTGGTAGCTGTCCTGCTTATCAAACCCGCTGCCGCGATACTTATGTTCCTGTGACTCTCATTCATACTCAACAGTGGCCGCAACAAGCAGCCCTGACAATGTCAGCACTTCAGATGCGTCCGAGAGAGGGCTAAGTGTTTCCTTGAAGGGAAAAGGTGAAGGTACAGTAAGATATTTGGAGAGACCACATTTTAAAAACCTTCTCTACGGTGGGCCACTGCAAACGCCCTAGTTTATTCTTGCTGCTGCGCCCTCTCGCTGTGGCTAACTTACACGCTTGGCTCTGTCATTGCTGTGTAGCTGCAGGGAAAAAGCAAAGAGGGCTCAGCACTGTCCGAGGTCTCAGGAATTGGCGGGGGTCTTGGGACACATCCCATGCAGTGAAGGGGACCCCTTGTATGGTGAGTGTCCCAGTCTGGGGTGTGCCTGGACTCCATCCTGTCCTGCTGCCCCTGTCCATGTCCTTTAAGCCAAGATTTATGTAACGAGTATTTGCTAACTGCCAGAGTCCGGCCGAGGTCGGGAGCGGAGTCCTGTCTGGGAGCGGGTGGATGCGCGGTGGACACACACGATCCCCGCAGGTGTCTGTCTGGCAGCAGTGAGCCAGGGCTGGGCGGGTCAGCAAGTACTCGTCTCCCTGGCCCTCTGACTGCAGCCTGGACTGGACAGTGCAGCAGCAAAGGCTAACGTTACCGAGCTCTCTCATTACACCCAACCTTGTTTTACAGTTGGACAAAGCTCAGCTTAATGCTAATACTGTCCAGTCCCGAACCACCTGATTTGTTTTTCTTTGCTGTACTAGGGATTGATCCCAGGGCTGTCACACCAAACTATATCCCCAGCCCTTTCTTTCTTATTTTGAGACAGGGTTTTGCTAAATTGCCAACGTGGGCTTGAACTTGGACTCCTGCCTCAGTCTCCCAGAGTGCTGGGATTACAGGTGTAGGCTACCACGCCCGCCCCTCACCACTTAGTTAATATAGCATTGCTCAAGGGCGTACCATAGACAACGTGAGGTACACAAAGGAACAGAACCGTCTCCAGCAGGCATAACGCAGGAGGTATTAAATATGTCACACTTTTCTCGGACTTCCTATCCAGAACATTTTGGAATGTAACTTCCCCTGCTAGGTGCCTTGGAAACATCACACAGGGCTCTAGCACACAGGAATATCAAATGTGAAATTTTCCTCCTCCTGACAGCAGATGCTTCAGAACACTGTCTTTTTGAGACAGGGTCTAGCCAGGCTGGTCAGGCTGACCATCAGCTCTCTTTGTAGCCCAGGCTGGTCTCAAACATGCAACAATGGTCCTGCCTCAGCCTCCTGAGTGCTGGGATTACAGGCATGTGCCAAAGAACACTGTTATTAAAAGTGATCTCTCAATGTGTTTAATTTTCCATCTCTTGTTGACCTGTCGGTCTCTACCTGCTTTCCGTGTCAGCCTTTTTTACTGCTTCTCAGTGCTGTGACTCAGGCTGTGACTGAGAAGCGTAGCAAGTTCGCCATTCCCAAAACAGCAGGTCTCTGGGAGAACCGAGGTTTAGAGCGGGGCAAACTGATCAGGCCACACTGTAATCTTAGGGACACACTTACCAGCAGGGCCCCAGCTTGCCGAGGACAACGGACTGGCACCCCCTACCGACCTTTCCGGGTAAGACAGAGACGATAAAAAAAAAACAAAAACAACCCAAAAAACGCCCCAAGCCCAGTGACTGCAAGATGACATGGATTGCCAGGTGTGACAGCGCGCGCCTGTACTCCCGACACTCTGGAGGCTGAGGCAGGAGGATGCCCTTGAGTTGGAGGCTAAATAGTGAGTTGCAGGCCAGCCTGAACTACACAGCAGGATGCTGACTCAAAAAAACAAAAACAAAAACCCCAAAAAACACAGGTTATTTTTGAACCCAAGCAAAAATTCCTTCCCGTAGGAGGCTAGTGTTGGCCACAGGGGACCCAGACTAGTCCGCATCATCTCACGACTCTCAGTCACTCAGGTTTGCAGGGGAGACCTATTCATCAAAACCAAAATGAAGCAAAAAACTATCCAAAACTTGTTTTGGATACAAGGTCTCCCTATTTAGTTCAGGCTGCCCTGGAACTCACTATGTAGTCAGCCTGGAACTTGCAGTGATCCTCCTGCCTCAGCCTGGTGAGTGTGGGGCTCACAGGTGTGCACCACCACGTCTGGTTACTCCACTTTTTAAAATTGGATATAACTGCTTTATACTAATCTTTTCTCAGATGTCTTTGAAACTCTGGCTCTCTGAAATCTGTTGTACTTTTAAGAAGTATATAGTTTAGAATTAACACATGGTATTCTTATGGCCATAAAAGCAGAGGGGAAAAACATCCTTCCATTTCTCCTGAAAAGGAAGAGAACATGGTAATGCCACTTCCTTGGGAGGCTGAGGCAGGTAGACTGTTGAATTCCAGGTCAGCCTGGGCAGCTTAGTAAGGCGCTGTCTCAAAGTAAGAATCCAGCAGGCTGGGGGTGTAACTCCGTGATGCACGCAGAGCGCTGGCCTGGCATGTGTAAGGCCCTGGGTTCAGTCCAAACAAATTAATAAAGGAAAGCGATGAGTTAAGTTTCACCCCACTTCGAACCCATCCAAATGGGTGACCTTCCCTTCCTCGCTAGATGAATCATTGAGATTTACAGAAACAGACTCCCATGTAGCAAGATTTAATCCTGAAGGAATGAAATTATCACAGTTCAGTGGAGAGAGATTCTTCCCGGGGAGTATTGGACCTCGGCAATAAGGTGTAACAATCCTTCAGAGAAAGCAGACCTCCTCAGTGCTCCTGTGGCTGGACTCAGGACTAGCACAGGGAGGGCGGACACGTAGGCCTTCCCAGGGCTTTCATCCAGGGCTGGGCGCCGTCAGCATCTCTGCAATACGAGGGTTTCAGTCACACCAACTACTGCTGGTAAAAACCAATGCACAGCCGAAATGTTGACAGTGAGGAAAACGCCAATAATTTTTCCTCTCACCTCTAATCAAAGGGCTTCACAGGTTTTTTAAAATTTGTCTTTTGAGACAGAATCTTGCTATGTAGACCAGGCTGGCTTCAGATTTATGGCGACCTTCCTACCTCAGCCTCCCAAGGGCTGGCATAGCAGTTGTGTGCTACCATGCCTGGCCAACAGGTTATCGATTATCGATTATTTATTACTTTGTGTGGGAGTATGCATGCCCGTTAGGGGCAGCATTTTCTTATGCTGCAGAGGCTGGCCTAGAGCTCGTCTCTCTGCCTCAGCCTTCACAATATCTAGAACTACAGAATTGTGCTTCTGCACTTTGCAAATTCTTAGCCAGATGCACCCATGTTACAGGAATCTGACTGAGGCTCTCTTCTTTGAAATAAAACAAGGTTCTCAACAGAACAAAGTCCAACAGGCTGCGATTTTAAAGGTCCGAGAGCTTGGTCCTCAGCGTGACAAAGCAAGGATGACAAGGAAGACAACTTCTGAGGACAGGGCTTCTGACTCCTGCATCACCACAGCTTTGGACTCAAGTGTTGTCATCGTACTTTTGCAAAGCACAAACTGTATGTATAAATATATTTACAGTTATATAGATCCAGATATATATATATATATATATATATATATATATATATATATATATATCACTTCTCAAAAAAACCCTCCAGGCAGGGCCAGCAGACGTTATTTAGACAGGGATTTTCTGCCAGGCTTGCTGGCCATGCTATCATTCAGTGGGAAAACAGTGTATGTGAAGGTAACAAAATGTACCAAGACACAGAGGGCTGTCACCCAGCAGTGAGATGTCCCAAGGCAAACGGACACTATTTGCCGACCAAAATGTCTGAGAGCTACTATCCCAGGGCTGATGCAAGGTGCAAGTGGATTTATGTTCACTAAGTTGTTTTGTGTATCAAAAACTGCCACCAACACACAAATGGCATCATGGTGGGGATAGAGGGGAAAGAATCTCCCAACCTGCTAGATGTCTGAAACACAGAGTTTGCATACTCTAAAACCAAGGAATGAATTGTAGGAACAACAGAGGTTAAGAGTAGGAAGAATTTATTGAGAAAAGAAGCTCCTATCTAAGAGGGCCACAAGTGAGCCCAGAGAGTGGGGTGCCCATTAACCCTGCTTCTCAAGGGTATTTACTGAGCAAGGCCACGAGGTAAGGCAGGTTCAAGGTGGGACAGAACTACAATCAATCCATAAGATTGCAAGTATAGTTGCTTAGGAAATACTGATCCAATGGGAGGTTTCCCAAAGTGATCATGAGGTGGGACCAGACTGGGGTGAACCAGTAAGGTTACAACAAGCATAGCATAGTAAATGGGGATCTAAATGGGAAGCGTCACATAGCAAGCTGACAAGGGGTAGACAAGGACTTTATGGAAGGGGTGGGTTAGGGAGGTTTGGTCCTCTACCCCAAAGTGACTGGTACCCACTTAGAACATCAGTGACTGTGGTTCCCCCCCCAGGGGAGGTATCTGAGCAGCTCTTTGCTTGGAAACTCAGCCCTTTAGTGAGTGTCACTGCCGCCATAGCTGTCTTCTGCCTCGACCTCTTGAGTGCCTGGTCCTGTCTGTTTATGATATTTCTACCTAACATAGCAATCTGTGATGCTGGGGTAATCAATGGGAGCACAGCAAGAGTACAAACCGGTTCTGTCCTCTGCAGTCCTCATGGAAGGAGGTACTGAAATACGCATAACCTTTAACAGACATCACGGGCAGTTTTCAAAATGGAAATTAGGAAGTGTGGAAAAAGTCTGAGGTGAGCCAAAGCTTGTATTTCATGACCTTAGGGCCAAAACGCAGGCCCACACTCTGACTTTCAGGCTTCTGGCCAACGCTCCGCAGCCTCCTCGGGTGTGCTCTCTGGACCCTACCCCATCACAGCAGGTCAGCCCTCTGAGGGCAGGTGGGGGAACTGGCCCCTTAAGGCGCAATAGGACTAGCAAACCGAGGCCATTCCCACGCCTGAGCAGGGTTTATAAGCAGAGCTGCTTTGTCAAACAGAGGAAGCCGGGAATCCAAGAGGCGTTTCCCGCTTAGCGCTGGGGATCAGATGCTCCGGGAGGGCCCTGTTTTTCACAATCACACTAGCCTGATGTCGCCAGGAGCCCTGTTTTTCACAATCACACTAGCCTGATGTCGCTAGGAGCCCCATTAATTACAGAGCTGCAGTTATGGGCTTGGAGCTGAGTGCTCCACACAAGAAGGTCTCTGGTTGCAGCTGGCTTTCAAATGCTATTTTAGCTCAGGAATGTGTGGTGGCTCCACCCTTCTGTAACCCAAGCAGCCACTTTTCTCTCAGGACACTTGCACCAGGACAGACACTTCTGTACCACAGACACCAGGACAGACACTTCTGGACAGACACTTCTGAAACACCCTCCTCCTCTTCTCAAAGCTGCTGGGGTTGAGGAACAAGAATGCAGCCCAGAGGAAAGCAAGGGAGGGGCAGTCATGCCCTGAGGGTCCTGATGAATTTTCACCCAGTTCAGCAGCCTCACCTGGACCCTTGAACTGTTTCTTCACCGGAGTAGAGGCAAGGAAGGGCCTACCTCACACGGGCAGAGTTTTCACCACGGACTCAGTGGTGAATTCACTTTTGGAAAAGCTGGGTGGAAGGGAAGGTTCTTACCAAATATAGTAAAGCCAGATCACTATGGAAGAAAAACATTTTCAGGCTGCCTGGTCAGCATGGTCACATGGTGTGACTAGTTGGGACTGAATCTGGGACCCCAGCTGTAGGATTCTGTGGATGTCGCATTCCCCTCCCCACCTCATGTCCTCAGGTGTGGAGACCCACTCGATGACTCTCCTCTGACAGAAGAGCAGTTATGTCCATTTGGCTGACCTTGGCCCTATCTCCATGTCTAGATATGTACAGAGCTGGCTAGGCCATTTCTTTACCGTTTACCCTTTTACCCTTTTCATAGCCTTGAGATAAGAGGCTCTGACTTCCCAGGGCAGAAAAGAGTGGCATTAGACACTGCCTCAGCTGTTACGCGGATGGCTCTGCACAGGCACAGGTGATCTCAGGCCTCCTACATAGGCCAGTGCAGGGTCCTCCTGTCACTCACCCGAAACACTCCCCTCGAGAATGAATAAAACCTGGATTAGCCACTGGGTCACGGCCTTTTGTTCTGGTGAATCTTCATCCTGGCTGGACTCCGCACTCCTTGGTTCCCCATAACTATGTCTCAGTGTCTTTATTCTGGCCTTGGGTTGCACTGAATGGCAGATTGGAATTAGCTCAAGGAATCCCAGTAACTTTATTTTGGGACTACAAGGATAAACTTCTGATAACTATGAGGACAGGGGAAAAGACTCTATACCCAGAGAGAGATGACAGACCCAGGCACATTACTAACACGTAGGACTGTAGCCAAAGTGCAGATTTCTGACTACTGTTTTAGAAGTATATTTTGTCATGCTTTCATTATTAAGAGTTATATAAAGAAGAATCTCAAAACCAAAGTGTCAAATCATATGTCAAAGTTTAATGCCTTGGAAGAAACACTTTGAATGCTGTTTTCTCTGCAGCGTAAGATTACTGCTATCCAGGAATAGTATTTTATCAAAGACAGAATCTGCTTGGGGCCTGAGCTTGCTAGACAAGCACTAAACCAGTCAGCTATATCTGAGGCCCCCTAAAAAGTGAGACACACCATTTCAATGTCTTTGGTTGAGATACTTGAGCTACTTTCCTGCCTCGGTCGTGCTATCAAAGCCATCTACTGTGGCTCCCCAAAAGAGCTCCAGGACCCCTTCCCATCTCTTATCTCTCCTACTCTAGGAAACCCAGTGGCCCCACTCTTTGAAAAACAGGCTTTGTGCTCTTCTGGCCCAAGGATTACTTTCAGTTTTTCATGCCAGCTGTATTCTCAACTTAATAAAACATGTGACAACTAAATGGGCCAACAGCACTTGGGAAGCCAGTATTACAAGCCGGGTTGGGGTGTGATACACTCTACAACAACTCTATCTCTGGGCCTCAGAAGTTCATGAATTCGCTCCCCCCAGGCTGTACAAAGGCACAGAGAGGTCACAGTAAGCAACAAGCAATATAGGTTTTTAGGAACAAACTTGTCATATTTATTTTTTTAAAAAAGGAACTTACTCCAATGTGAGTGTGAGTAAACAGACACTTCTGGAAGGAACTTAGTACATTCTCCATCTTTTAGGGCACCGCATCCCATCAGTCAGTGGCTTCTGAGACCACAGCTTCAGCGCAGTAGCATCTTCCCCACGTGTCCTGTCTTGGGATGCTGCGTCCTCTGATTTACCTGGCATCAATGGGTCTGCAAGACAAAAAGATTCTGACTGTGGGTCCCAGACTAGAAAATCAGCAGGCGTCAAAAATACTGGTGGGGTGAATGGATGACAATGAATAGCTTCTGGGTGGCAGAGCTGAGTCTATTTTGCAGGCCTGAAGACTGGACCAAAGGCCTCTGCACTGGATGACACACACAGCCGTTTTTATTTATTTTGGGTCAGGTATTTGCTAACATGCCCAGGCCAGACTCATATTTTTGATTCTCCCAGCTCAACCTCCCAGACTACTGGGACTACAGGTATGTACCACTATGTACAGCTTCTCTGGTGTTTTTTATTTTTATGGTATCGGGAATTGAACTCAGGACCTTGCCCTTGCCAGGCAGGCGCTGTGCTGCTGAGCTATATTCCCAGCCCCTGGCATTTTTTTAAACAACTCAATGAAAAAAAAAAAAAAAGCTAATTTGTAGCAGTACTTAGTGTCCAACAGAACACTATGTCTGCTAAACAATATCTTGACTGCAAAGCTTCTCTTACTGTTGGTGGATTGATAATGACACAGCACAGCCATTATCACCGTGGCAACAGTACCCGGAAACTATCAGAGGAACATTGCACATGGACCTGCTGGCTCTCGGGCAGGCATGCCTCAGCTTCCTCCGGAGTATGCTTTCTCTGCAAGTCTGGTGTGCTCTAGGGTACCACCAACCCCGCGCGGAGCCAAGACTACAGATCGGATAGCGTTCCTGCACCCGTTTAAACACCGCGCAGGTCCTAAGCACTGTTCCAGCTAGTGACCAGATCTCGTGAGATGATCGGTACAACGGCGAGCAGAGAGCAGATAGGAGGCTTTCTTTCTCTCCGACGGGCCCCATCCGGCTTTCTACCTGCTACTCACTTCTCACGCTAACGACAAACTTCGTGCGCCCAATCTGCCCGGAGATTCCGTGCTAACACTAAGCGGTACTGTCATTTACTTCTTTCTCTTTTCGAGGCAAGTTCTTACATCGTCCAGGCTGGTCTAGAACTTCCAGTTCAAGCGATCCTCCCGCCTCAGCCTCCAAGCGCTGAGACTGCGCGCCAGCCCGCCAGCCCATTACCTGCAGCTCTCTGTGCACCAAACCTTTCCTGAGCCCCGGCGCGCGGGCAAAGGTGGGCTCCAGGAAGGCCGCGAGGGCCGTAACCCAGCTGTCACACAGGCTAGTACACGTCACACAGTTGAGACGGATAAAAATCCTGGAGATACAGCCGCGCCGCCTGGTCCTCAGCCCCCACGTGCACGGCGGGGCCACAGAGTCAGCCGCTGACCCCGGAGGCACCGGAGACGCTCACCTCGCCGGCGGCGAAGACCGCGGCCCCAACTCTACTTCCGCCCAGGAGACCGCGGCCGACCCCGGAAGCGGAACCTACTCCTGGTAGTGACCCTTTCCCGGCGTCCCGCGGAACGGCGAAGCCCCGCCCAGCGCCTTCCCTCGTTGTCCCGGAGAATCCTAGCTGGTCGCGTCCGCTCTCCGGAGGAACGTCGTCTTGCCGGAGTTTTGTCTCTCTATGCTCTCGGCGTGGACTATGATGGACATGCACTTCTCCAATCAACTGACAAAACGGATGCCGACAGCCAATAGAATGGACGTTGGATGCGGGTTAGGCATTTGGAGGGCTACCGCCTACCAGCCGGAATAAGCAACCTGATTGGTAGCATCGAGTACTTGCTGACCAATGTTGTCCAATCACGAAGAGCAATTTGGAGCAAGCCCAATGAGAGCCTCCAGGGGGCGGGCCGGGCCGCAGGGGCCTGGACTAGGCTCCCCGAGGCAGCAG
The DNA here is from genome assembly GCA_004027455.1 of Hydrochoerus hydrochaeris. Taxonomy (NCBI): domain Eukaryota; kingdom Metazoa; phylum Chordata; class Mammalia; order Rodentia; family Hydrochaeridae; genus Hydrochoerus; species Hydrochoerus hydrochaeris. The sequence goes on from PVLA01005591.1 coordinate 84,713, forward strand.
AGGTTCCGGCCGTAGGGGGGCTCCGTCGGGCGAGCGGAGATGAGCGGGACACTGCGCCGCGCGGCGGCGGCTCTGCTCCGCTGGGGCCGCGGTGCAGGCGGCGTCAGCCTGCAGGTTACTGGCGTGCGGGCGGCGGGCTCGGGCGCCGGCGGCGGCCAGGCGGAGCAGCTGGACGCGCTGGTAAAGAAGGACAAGGTGGTCGTCTTCCTCAAGGGGACGCCGGAGCAGCCCCAGTGCGGCTTCAGCAACGCCGTGGTGCAGATCCTGCGGCTGCACGGCGTCCGCGACTACGCGGCCTACAATGTGCTGGACGACCCCGACCTCCGGCAAGGTCAGGCCGCGGGCCAGGCGGAGGCTGCGGGACTAGGGTCCCGCTGCGCCGACACCTCGGGGTGACCGGGGTCCCCGGGCTCCAGCGTTAGGGCGTGGAGCTCTCCTCTGGGTAGAAGTCAGAGCGAGAAATCATGGACTTGAGTGGATCTTGAGGGGCTGGGGCCCCCCTTGGGCAGTGGGGTCCATTCTAAGGGCTCCCTGATCTCTGCTAGGTGAAGTGGACATTTCGGGGTAGTTGTCTCGGACGGGGTCCGAGGAAGGTGGCCAGCAGCTTGGCTCCCCACCTTGTAGGGTTGGGGAAGTAGGGCCCAAGCGGGGGACTCACAGTGGTTCCCCCTCCGAGGTAGTTACTTTGCTGGGGCATTGAGGGCCTGGAAGCCATTGGCGTGTTTCGTGATTGGGGCGACCCTTCTGTCCTGCTGGTCGTGCCTGGGACCTGTGCTCGCCGTGTGAGGGGAGGCAGGACCTTTGGTTTTAGGTGCTTAAGCCCCTGGAGCAAAGTAGGAAGTCAGGGGCCTGAAAGGGCTTCTGGCTCCCGGCGAACTCTATGCCAATCTTGGAGCCCGAGGGAGCAGAAGCCAGAGCAGCGGAGTGGAGGGAGGTGGGGAGGCCCTGACAGGTCGTGGGCATCTTTTAAGCAGCGTGCCAGGTGCCTTCCTAGTGTCCACCCATCCCGTCGGGGTAGGGAGAAGTGGCCAGGCACAGGAGCCTGTTCCTCTCTGCCAGGCTTGGTTGGGGTAGGTGGAGAGACGGGAAGAAGGCAGGGTCCCCATGTGTGCCTGTCCCTCTGCTCCTGTGTGCTTACAGTGCTGAGCAGAGACTCCAGGTTCTGTGGCTGGACAGACTGTACTCTGATTGGAAATTGCTAACCACCACCTTGCATCACGCGGGAAGCAGGCTGGTGTTGTGGAAAGCAGATTTGGGTTGGAGTCCTCTGCGGTGTCCAGTGATGTAAACCTTAGACAGGCCATCTTACTGCTTTTTCCTTTTCGGTAAAATGAGGCTAATAAACCCCTAGCACGGATCCCACTGCCCAACTTGGCAGTTTTTGGAGGGAAAGAAAAAAGTAGTAATTACAGAAAGTGCATATCCTCTCATCAGGCACAGAAAGTACCTGGTAAACGGTAGCTGTTTTATTAGTACCGTGTGGTTTTCAAAGTATGTTTGTGCTACATTTTTTTCCTTCTCTTTTTTGAAACTGGAAATTGAATTCAGGACCTCATGCTTGCCAGGCAGGTGTCGTGCTGCTGCGCTATATCCCAGGCCACTGTGGATCATCTTCTAATCCTTACAGAATTCTCCATGGTTGCTGATCCTGTGTTTGCTGTGGTGGAACCCAGAAGGGATGATACGTGGAGAAAAGGTTTATGCAACATTAACATGTGACCCTGGTGTCCTCCTGATTAGCTGAAGTTTGCCAGCTGCCAAGGTTGGGTTTATCGTACACAGGGGTGTCTGTGGTCACTCAGAGGCAGCTTCTTGGCTTCAAAGATAAGGAAGCAGCTCAGCTGTCTTCCAGCAGAACCTTGCCTTGAGTCCCATTCAGACCCCAGTATAATGGTTAACAAAAAGTTATGTTGTTGACATCTTGCTTAGTATACTGTTTTGAGGACCTTTGGTTTGTGAATTTATTTTTCCTGGTTAGCTATAACCTGGATGTGAGATACCCTGGGATATGGCTAATAAGCTGAAAGTGGGAGCAGAAAAAAGCTGATTACTAACAGAGCTAATGTTTCTGTTTTCCATCAGACTAATGGCTTCTGATCTGTGTCCTTGAGAGCTTAAACAATAGCAAGAGGAATTTAACCCTTGTATTTCTTGACTTTTGGATATCAGCAGACAGGATTATGTGGGTTAATAGATGTTTCTTAAATATTGAGTGTAATGTATACATTATTTTTTGTAGTACGGTACTAGAGATTGACAGTAGAGCCTTCATGCAGAGCTACATCCCCCACCTTTTAAGAAATTTTTGAGACAGGAGCTCACCAAATTGCTGAACTGCTCAGGCGGAGCTCAGACTCGCAGTCCTTCTGCCTCAGCCTGTTGGAGGAGAGTCGGGTATACTGCTTAGAAAAGTGAAGATTAGCGTTTGTGCTCGTGCTTGGACTCGGGCATAGTTAAGCATTTCCCACAGCAGGCCCTGCTTTAGCCACGTTAGGACTTCACAGCCCGAAGACTTCATTCCTTTGCCCCCCACTCCGAGTTTGCTGGAAAGTGGCCGATGGGCTTGCTTCTGCAGCCCAGGCTGTGTGTGCTCACCTTTCCCAGGCTCGGGATCCCAGAGTCACAGCAGTGGGGCTCCTAAAGAACTGACCCTTCCTTTTCTCTTGGGCCAAAGAAGGTGATCTTTAGAGCCCCGGAAGCCCAGCAGTACAGGTTCCTGCATTTGGGATCTACATGTGAGGTGCAGAGCCGCCTTCTTATCTTCCTTTGTATCTGCAGCATGCTCAGGACAGACAGACTGAGGACAGACCCCGGACCCTGGAGCACAGAGCTGCCCCTGGAGCACAACCTCCAGGCCACCTTTGTTCCTGGGGTTGGAGTCTCAGGGCTTCTCCTGTAACTGAGATCCTGCTCGCCTGAGCCTGGTGTGTGATCTCCGGAGAGCAGGTCTTATGCAATTGCCTTTGACACAGGCGAGTGTGGCTTGTGCAAAGCAGGCTCTCTGTGAAGGGTTGCTTGTTTTGTCTTGTGACAATCTATATAAGTAGCCTGTGCTGACCTTGAATGCTTGATTCTCCTGCCTCAGCCTCCCAAGTGCTAGGATTTTAGGGAATGTCTTAATGAATAAAGGCTTCTTTTATTTATCACCATGTGTTAAACCCTTCTGTGCTCATAAACACATGTTTTAAGATTTCTGCTTGTTTAGATCACCATTGTGTTCCTGGGTGGGATTTAACTATGTGTTGAGTAAATAACCACTGTCCTATTATTTTTTTTTTCATTTTTTTTTATTAGCTTCCAACTTTCTAGCGCACGTAGTTGTCCATACATGAAGGGTACAGTGTGATATTTTGGGGTGCGAACACAACATGTGCTCAGTTTCTTTGGGGTGGAACATCTTATTCTATTTGCTTCGATGTCAGCTGCTCTTCACTGCAGGGGGCCAGCGGCTGGAGCATTGTAGAAGTTGTTCCTTGTGTATTCCAGGCCCTTCACTGTCCCATCCTCTCTCTCCATCTCCTCGCTGCCTTTCCCTTCTCCTACGTAGAGTTTATAAAGGATCTGAAAGTACACTTGGCCTTTGTGTTGCCAGGGAATTTAAGGCCCGAGGAAAGCACCGATGAGAGAGGTGAACTTTGGAAGCTGAGTAACAAGTTGTGGGTGTGTGCTTGTGTGCTGGACATGTCCCGTGCTGTGGGCGGGAGTAGGGCACGGCAGTTTGGGGGAAGTGACAGTGCCCCACAAGGTGCAAATGAACAGAGCCCAGACATTCATCTGGGACTGGGATTGGCTGATTTCCTCTCCCAAAGGCCAGAGTAAACAATTTCAGCCTTTGTGGGCTGTGTAAACATGGTGAGTTCCAATAAAACTTTATTTGCAAAAGCTGGATGAGCAAGTAGAGTAGTTTGGCCCCAAGGCCATGGTTTGCCACCTTCAGGTTTAAGAAAAGGACTCGTGCACAGGTGTCAGGAGCCATATGTAATGTGATCATTATAGCATGACTTGTAAGGGTAGAAAACTGACAAACAGGAGGCTAAGTTACAAAGAGTGATCATGGCATAACATGAAAATACCACTTGTGCACATGCGTGTTCAACGCGGAGTCCCACACTTTCCAGCTCTGTGTGGTGCAGGAGGCCTGCACTCTATAGGCTGCCAGGGATTTTCTGTCCTGCACTCTATAGGCTGCCAGGGATTTTCTGTCCTGCACTCTGTAGGCTGCCAGGGATTTTCTGTCCTGCACTCTATAGGCTGCCAGGGATTTTCTGTCCTGCACTCTATAGGCTGCCAGGGATTTTCTGTCCTGCACTCTATAGGCTGCCAGGGATTTTCTGTCCTGCACTCTATAGGCTGCCAGGGATTTTCTGTCCTGCACTCTATAGGCTGCCAGGGATTTTCTGTCCTAGGGCCCTGATGCAAAGCCTGGCTCCATCCTAAAGCCCGACTCCACCTCACATCAGCACCGTGACTTTGGGTAGGCTAGGCCTTAGCTGCTTCTATAAAACAAAAATAATTTTACCTATCTCCTGAGGTGCTTGTAAAGACTGGATATTTATAGAAAGTGTTTCACGGGTATAGAACCCAGTGATCCTTAGCTCAGTGAATGGTTCCAGTGTGGTGGACTTAGTGTGCAGTGTCCTGTGTTCTTTCCTGGCGCTTTCATCCATTTCCCGAAAGCCTTGATGTGGAGATAGAGGACACTGATGTGGCGTGAAAGTCTGCATTGAACCTGTGCTGTTAGGAGTTTGAATCATTTCATTATGCTTATCTCATTTAACCATAATAAATCTCTGGGGTAGTGTGTGTTATGCCCATTTTGCAGATGAGGAAAACCAAGCCTGGGGCTACAGGAGGCCTTTGAGCTGCACTTACTGGCCAGCAAGCTGGGGCTGTGACCCTGCAGCCAAAGCCCATCCATCAGTCCCCCTGCTGTCTTCCTCGCTGGTGCTTCCTCACCCTTCTCCAAGTCAGGAAAAATGAGGCTCAGGACTTGCCTGAGATCGTGGTGCTTTGCAGTGGTTACAGCGGCCCAGCCAGGCGTGAGGTCCAGCATTCTCAGCTGTGACGAGTTGGGGAAGTACCTTTGGAAAGTTCTGGGAGAGAATTCTCAAGTATGTTTTCTCTGCTTTTCCTGGCTGATGTAGGAACATCATCATCATCGTCACCTTTGATGGGCCAGGGGATGGATGTGGGCGGATTTTGTGAGACAGCCTCCTGCATCCCAGTCCTGGTGTCTCTTCTGCATAACTGTGTGGTCAGCATTTTCTGTCCCGAGTCAGATGGCTTCTGCACTGCCTATGAAATACGATTTTCATTAATGTTTGTTCTTGGGTCTGGTTCTCTGATTTCCAAGAGTTGCTGTCTGATTTTGAGTTATGTGAAGTGATATTTATAGGTATTATCAGTATACACTGGGATTTTTGAAAACTAACGTGTAAGAGAAAAAAAATTGCTTAAAAATTACTGTAAATTCACAGGATTCATTTTACTTTTCAACTTAGGAACCGTGGTCTGTAAGTTTCTCACTTGGCTCTACAGAGAGCATTCAGGTATTTCTGTAAATTTTAAACTCGTGATCAGATTCCTCTTTTTCTTTGAGATGAGATATTGCTGTGTAGCTTAGGCCGACCCACTCACTGTGTAGCTCAGGTTGGCCTCATCTCCTGTGATCTTTTTGCCTCAGCCTCCCCTCCTGAGCTCATGCTGGGATTATAGGTGTGCACCACCAGCTCCCCAGGAATCACCAGCTCCCCAGGAATTTTTCTGATTTCTTGAAATGTAGGTTTTGCATCAAAACAGCCCAGGACAGTGGTTTGCAATGGCGTTTCCTTTGTATGTGACCAGTGTCAGGGATGCTCTAGACTCCAGGCAAGTGTGAGGGACCCTGTGTTGGTGATTTGGGTGAGGGTCCTAGGGGAAGCCTTTCTTTACCTAATGGCCAGGTGAACGTCTGCAGCTAGAGAGGCTGGCAATCAGAGGAGTCTAATGCTTTGATTAAAGATGGCATTAGGTGAAAAGCAGGCAATCCTTATGCTCAGCACAGATTTTACTAAAACCAAGGTATAGTATTTAGGAGTAAACATGTAGTTTGGGTGGTCTTCAGGCAGCAAATTTCTTTTCAATATTGGTTTCAAAATTGTAGCACAAACTGAAAATAACTGGCAAAAATTTATCATGATGGGTTATATTACTGATTAAAAGATATAGTGTATTTGCACATAAAGCATTTATCTGTATGAAAGATATTTGAGAAAGTTTGTAAGTTTAGTAGAATTAAAAGGAGCCACTCTTTAAACATTTAATTTCCACGCCCCATCTCAGTCACCATGAGGGCAAGAGATTGGTAACAGGCTTTGTTGTAAAGTATGTTCCCACAGGCTGGACTTGAGATAGAGTTAAAAAGGGAACAGTGACACATGCACCGTGTGAGGTGGATTCTAGCCCATCCCGGGCAATTTACTAATTTGGTGAGACCCTGTCTCAAAATAAGAAATGGGCTGGAGATGTAGCTCAGTGCACAGGCCTTGGGTTCAATCCCTAGTACTACTGCCAGAGACAGAGACAGACAGACAGACAGACAGACAGACAGAGAGAGAGAGAGAGAGAGAGAGAGAGATGAAAAACTTGATGAAAAACTTGAATTCAGCAGGGGTTGTGGTAACAGACATTCCCATTATTAGGATTTACTTTTCATTGGTAGTTCCCAGCCCTCTCATTGATTTTTTTTTTTAACAGATACACAGAGGGGCTGAGAAGTGTGCTTTTGGAGGCTGGTGGCGTTGTGGCTCTTCCCTCTCTCCTTCCCTTGGTCCTGGGGCTTGAACCCAGAGCCTCACTGATACTAGCCAAGCACTCTAGTGCTGGGCTCTATCCTCAGTCTATTCTTTCTTTTTCTTTCTTTCTTTCTTTCTTTCTTTCTTTCTTTCTTTCTTTCTTTCTTTCTTTCCTTCCTTCCTTCCTTCCTTCCTTCCTTCCTTCCTTCCTTCCTTCCTTCCTTCCTTCTTTCGTGAGAAGGTTAGGGTTTCACTGCGTACTCTGGTTGGGCTTGAACCTGAGATCCTCCTGCCTCAATGTCTGATGCCGGAATCATAGGCAGGTGCCAGTACACCCAGGCATGGCCGTTTCTTGAAGTACGGTATCTGGAGAAGAAAGATAAAACCAATGGCTCAGGAGCTTTCTCCAGCCCTGTCATTTAGAGCACAGTCACTGTTTTTAGATAGCAGTAACATTTAAGAGAAAAACACATTGTAAATTAGAGCTATGATTTGTGATACAATCAGTTAGAAATTTGATTTGGAAAATAAATAATGAGTGATCGGATATCAGGAACAAGTTTTAACCATCTACATAAAAATTAACCACTTGGCTGATTTGCATAAATGTATTTTGCTTGAAGAACCTGTTCATGTTTGATCCGTGTGTTGAATCTGTATATGAAGGCATCCCACACATGTAATCAGTAGGAGCACAGGGTGTTTTCTTTGGGTAAAGTCACTGTTACAGATAAAAGTCAGCAGCTCAGCATCTTGCACATGAGGACATGGTGGCACCCAGTGGGGACAGGTGGGGACGTGCGCCAGTGGCCGCCTGCCTGAGCACTGAGCCGTCCTTTGCTTTAGTTTTGTTCCCCTGAAAGCACGACCAGGACTGGCAGCTGCGTGAAGTTTCTGCCCTGGGCCTCTGGGTTTGCACAGGTAACTGCTGCCAGGTGCACAGCATTGGCGCTGAGCTTTACTGACCCTGTGCTCAGGAGACCTAGGTAGGAGGGGAAGTGGCAGTGGCACGGCCAGGTGACCGTCTGAGACCCTGGTTTATGGTCGCCAGTTACCCACTGGTCTGTTTGACACTGAAACTCTTTGCTTGAGGGATGATGGGTGAGTATCGTGTTTATTTTGCTGCAGAAGTGTTACCATGGTCGCTGCAGTAACACTGCTCTCTTCCATTCCCAGGCATTAAAGACTACTCCAACTGGCCCACCATCCCGCAGGTGTACCTCAACGGCGAGTTTGTGGGGGGCTGTGACATCCTTCTGCAGATGCACCAGAATGGGGATCTGGTGGAAGAACTGAAAAAGCTGGGGATTCGCTCTGCACTTCTAGATGAAAAGCAAGACCAGGACTCAAAGTGACAGCTGGCCGGGCCTGGTGCGGACTCGCTGCCGAAGCCTTACCCTGCTGTCCCCTGCTGCAGTGGCTGCTGGCACTGGTCCTCCTGGCTCAGAAGTGCGTGGTGCTTTCAGTTTATCTGGTTCTGGGGCTAAGAGATCCTGTTGTGAACTTGATGACAACCACTGCACTGTAATGCTTCATGTCATATTATGATATTGCTGTAACAGAAGTGGTTCTTACATCGCCTTTTGTCCTGTGCCTGACTCGGGAGCCATTTGTGATCCCTGAAAATGTGTCCATCTGCAGAGATCTTATCCTCCTCATCTTGGGTAACGTCTATTTAGGAAAATGATGGGCAGAGAAGAAAACACAATAGTTGGGTGTTTTTTTGTTTTTTTTTTTAAATAAACTGCCATTTCAGACACCATGCATGTGAGTTGTTCTCTGGAAGGCCACATATCTGTAGGATTCTTGGTGCCTGGGCCTTTTGTGGTGGTGACTGGCGCTGATTCTCAGGCCTGCTGGCGAGTGTGCTATAAGAGTGGCCATGGGCAGCACTGCAGCTTCTCTAGGCAGGCTGGAAGGACATGGAGGTGGCCAAGACCAGGCAGGGGAGGTGGCCTGCTGCCTGTCTGGAACCCTGTGCCACAGGCTGTGCTATCATTAGCCGGGGAAAGGGCATCAGCCGAGGGATAGCATCTGATGAGTTTTATTTCTCAAAGAATGAGGCCTTTATAAAACAAACTACTTGGAATCACAGCCGAGGCCCCTCTGGTACAAGGTGTCACAGCGAGACTCTCTCAGTGTTTCTGTGTCCTGAGACTGAGGCAAAGGAGCAGAGGTCTTTGCAGTGATGGGGGTGGAGGTATGGGGTAGGGGGGTCCCCATTCTCTCCTGGTGGCTCTGCAGGAAGCCTCCACTTGTCAGAGGATAAGCAGCGTCCCTTTAGAAGGGCGTCTTCCTGGTGGCAGAAACGAAAGGAAGGGTGCATTCCTTCTGGGGAAAGGACAGGAAGGATAGGAGAGTGGCTGCTTCCCCCAGCTGTTCTCGGACTTGCTCCCTGTCCATTACTCAGTTGGCTGGAACCCCCCCTTGGGAAGCTAGCTCTGGAAACAGACTCGGGAAGTAGGATGATTGTGGTGGAATGATCCTCCCTGCAGACAGGGTTTTCTGGTCCTTGTAGGCCACTGCTCCTGCTGGTACCCTGTGCAGAGTGGGTGGGATTCCCAGAGGAAAGCTGTAGCCCACCCCCACTGTCCTGAGGACGGGCCACAACTGTCTCCAGTCATCAACCACCTGCCTGCCCCCCGCCCCCAGCTGCAAAGAAAAGCAGATTATCTGCAGGTGGTTTTTCTTGGCATGAAATGTAGCTTTCTTTGGGTGGCTGTGAGCCAGGCTTGGAATCTTAAGAGGCGATTAGAACCCCATGTGAACTTGTGTTCCGTGGGCGAGCAGGGGTCCCAGGGAGGAGGGCATGTGCTCATGATCTGGCCTGCTGTGGTGACCTTTTCCTTTGGAAAGAACATTAGTGACATCATCTTACTGCCTCTGCTTGGATACAGGCTGTGGGTCAAGGATCTGCAGACTCGTCCTTTGATCCCTGGTTGCTTCTGTGCTTTTGGCTTTTTCCTGAATCTGATTGTGTTCCCTTAGGGTTCTGTGGAAAACATGAAATAACAAGAAACTTATTAGCAGGGAAACGTCAACCTAAGAAATCTCCAGGATATTAAGGTGAGGAAAAGGCTGCTAATAAGTAATTCGCTCCCATGCTTGTGAGTCAGGAAGATCATATCAAAGTCATCAGGAAATTTAGGCATTTAAGGAATCAATGAGCTCTATAGGAAGTGTAATACTCTTTCTGGAAATTAATTGATAGTTTTTTCTCTATGCTTAACATGTCTTTACCAAGTGGGAAACTGAAGATGCTACCAGTGTGTTCTGAGTAACTCATAGCCTGTGTCTGGAAACTCATTGTGAGAACAGTGACACTCAGTTCCTTGTACGGGTAGCAATCACTTGTCACCCTCCCAGGGTGGTTCTTTGGCTTGTGCCATTGGGATTGAATTGGGTTATTGTCACAACTTCCAGATCATGTTATTAGATCCTTTAGAAGTAGAAAAAGTGATTTTAGAAGATTAAATATTGTTATGATTTCCAGAATGTTGGTTTAGTAAATGTCATCACACTTTACACAATAAGCTTTTGAGCTTTCAGGACAGAAGGTGACTTTTTCCCTTTGGTGCCAGGGCTTTAACTAAAGGCTTCATGCATGCTAAGTGGCTTTGTACTTGCTACATAGCCCCAGATGGCCTGCAACGATTCATCTCCCTGCTTGGCCTCCTGAGTGCTATAATTACAGGCCCAAGCTCCCCAGGGCAACTTTTCCATGATGAGTTTATTTTTACTGGCCCTAGTGAATTCAGCTGTGCAGATCTGGGACTTGGGGCTTTCCTATGTTGATAAAAATCCTGATAACCACCTTGAGGGAGTCCTTCTTATAGTCCCTGAGTAGCTCACCTAGACACGGGGCGCATGTGATGGACCTTATGAAGTGGTGTTCCTGCCTTCAGTCCAGAGCTGTCACCCATCTCAAAGCCATGTAGCAGTCTGAGCAGGAGAGGAGGCTGTTGTCCTTGGCAGCTGCTCTGACAGCCAGCTGGCCTGAGCCTAAGTTGTGGATCGTGGTGAACGCCCCCTTGTCCCCTCACTTCAGGGTCTCAGCTGCAGCCAGAGAGGCCTGCACGACCACCCTTCCAGTCACATCATCCCTGCTGAGATGGCTCCCCAGACTTTTGGTTGGTGGCACAGTGAAGTCGCCTCCTACCCAGAAAGCTGCCCCTGGCTTCCCTGACTCAGCTGTCACCCCAATTTGCTCCACAGCCTCTTTTTCCACTCATCGCACCAGGGATAAATGCTTTTCCCTTAGTCTTCACTGAATCCCCCATGACCAGCGCATCTATCTGTCTCTATCACTCCTAAGATGTACATGAAGACATGGAGGATTCGCCCTTACTCTCCAGGGGTTACACATGGCAGCCATAGATGGTCCCAGCTGACCAACCTGGCAGCTTAGGGCAGTAGCTAAGTGCAGATCCTAGGTTAGCAACAGACCTGGCCCGCTTGGCCCACTTCTTGCGTCTGGGGAAGTAGTGCCAGTGGCCTCAAGCTTGTTAGGAGGACATGACTCATGGTGAGGTCCCAGTCCATCTTGTCAGGTCCCCCCTGACCTGTACTACACCGCACACGTCACCCTTGAAGGCTTAGAAGAGAAGGGGCAGGTCCATATCTCAACAGGGAGCAGCTCAGCTGCTCTAGGGGGCTGGGGGGGCATCCAGCCAGAATGGTTTCCTGTAAATCATTTTCTAAGGCTATAGTTTTACTGCTGCTGCTATTTATTTTGTCCATACTGGAGATCTTGAGCCCAGGGCCTTCTTATTTAGCTACATCCCCAGCCCTTGAGTTTTGAGACAGGGGCTAAGTTGCTAAGTTAACCAGACTGGGGTGAAACTTGCAATCACCCTGCCTCAGCCTCCCAGTGTTGTGGTTACAGGTATGTGACTCCATGCCCATCTACTGAGATATATTTTAAAAAGTGCTACTAGTTAATATAGTGGAAAGTTTTCTGACCTGCTGGGTGAAGCTTTTACTGTGTTCTACTGTGCAAAGATTGTATTACTGAGATCCACTGTACCTAATTACTGGTTCTCAGGGTGATCCAGGTTGCTGGAGAAAAGAGGTAGAAAGTCCGGTTCATAGGAAATAGGTGCTGGAATGTGGGAACTGTTTCCAGATCACTGCTTCCCCCATCTGCAGTCCTGAGCAGGTAGGTGACTGGCTTTGACAAGGAGCAGCCATGGGTGAATGCTACTTCTGGGAAGTTCATGCTGAGCCTTAACTCTGGGCCGCTGTCCCGCACTGGGGCTGAACCTGCAGGGTCTCCCACAAGCGTCCAGATACCTCAGATCTGAAGGACTTGGGCAGTGGTTCAGATCCTTCACAAGTGAGTTATAAACTGGGAGACAAGCGGCACTCTAATGTCAGGCTCTCTTTTTAAACTGTTTAACTTTTGTCTGAGACTTTATGAGATAAGGTCTTGCTGTGTACCCAAGATGGCCTCAAACTCAGTGCTCTTCCTGTCTCAGCTTCCCCAGTGCCAAGATTATGGCTGTGTGCCACCACGCCCAGCAAATCCATGAGTCCTGAGTCTCCGAAAGGATGCCTGTACTCGCTCTCTGTCACTGTAACACGCATGAGGGTTAAGAAGAAAAGGTCGCAATCCAGGGCTCTGCCATGAGGTGGTGCACCACGCTGGCAACGTGTGCCCTGCAGAACCCCTTATCTGGAAGCCAGGAAGTAAAAGAGAGGGAGGGATGGGGCTCCACAGTCCTCTCAAGGGTGCAGTCCCAACGACCTCCTACTGTACCCCACCCCCTCGTTTAGCAGTGTGTCTGACACAGTGAACACATTTGTGGTGGGACCTGGAACATGGCCCTGTCACATGTCTATCCTGACTTCCCTTCCCTGTCACCTCCCAACCCTGTGGCCCCTGCCCGTCTCCACAGCATCTGTTTCCTATCACCTGTTGCCTAGCCTGCTCTTTAAATTACAGTCGGGGTTTCTCACATAAGAGAAATCATGCCACATTGATCCTTCTATGTGTCATTTTTTGGGTGGGCATTAGGGTGTTGAGGTGCACCCTTCTTCACGGCAGGGTAATACTCCATGGTGTGTAAATGCTACACTTTATGCAGGCATCTGCTGAGAGGCACACAGGCTGCTTAGCTATTATGAATGGTGCTGCTATAAACTTAGGTACGTGTGTATCCCTGTAATAACACTGTCTTTAATGCTTTTGGGAAGATCCTTAAAAAGGGGTTGAGTGGAATTCCTCATGTATGTTTTTCAGGAGTCTCCATTCTGACTTCCAAGGTGGCTGCGCTGGTCCACATTCCCGCAAACAGTGCAGAAGGGTTCCTTCTTCTCCCTTACAGCTTTGCCAGCGTTTGTTACTTGATTTCTTGATAATGCCATCCTTTCTTGTATAAGATGGAATTTCAGTGTTATTTTGATTTGCATTTCTCTAAAGCCAAAGATGCTGAGCATTTTTTTATGTATCTCATGTACTTCTTTTGAGAAGTGTCTATTCATTTCAATTGTCCACTTTTTGACTGGGTATTTTATGGGGGGGTGTATTTTTTCTAAAGTCTTTATTTTAGCCATTAGTCTTCTGTGGAGTAGTTGGGAATCTTTTCCCCATTCTGTAGGTTTTCTCTTCATTCTGTTGGTTGTTTCCTTTGCTGTGCAGGAGCTTTTTAATGTGATGTGATTCCGTATGTTGATTTTTGGTATTATTTCGTGTGCCACTTGGGTTCTGTTCACAAAGTCCTTGCCTGCCCCTATGTCTTCAAGAGTTTTACTTATTTTATCTTCCACTAGACTGCATGATTGTTTTATTAGGTCTCAGATCCTTTTTGATTTTAGTGCAGTGTGAGACAGATTGACTCATGCAGTCTTTGGAATGTGGAGAACCAGTTTTCCCAGCCCCACTTGTGTTCCCCTGATCTGTGTGCCTATTTTTGTCCCTTGAGCCGCATCTCTTAAAGGCTCCCCCATCTCTCAAGCGTCACTGAGGAGCAAGCCTTTAGCACAAGGACCTCGGGGCACACTCTCTCTGACTACAGCAGGCTCTTGGGAGGCAGGGGCAGGGATGGTGGCAATGCTACCCACCCAAGTGTCCAGTCAGTGTTGATGGACTTCCCAAACGTCTGTGTGGCGGGATGTCCACATCCTGACCCCTGGAATCTGGGACTTGGTTCTCTGGGACTCTGTTTGAACTCAGGGTCTCTGATGGAAGGTGGCCCTGTGTGGGTGGGTTCCACACTCTGAGTCCATCACCATCACAAGTGTCCTTTGAAGGGCGATGCAAGAGGCAGAGTCTGAGAGGAGCTGTTCAGGGTGCAGTGGGGTCTGGAGTGCTGTGCTGTGGAGGTGGAGGAAGGGTCTTCATGGGTGGGATCGAGGGCAGCCTCTGGGAGGGAGCTGGGGAAGCCGGGCTATGAATCTCCCCTGGAGCTGGAGTTCAAGGTATGATTCCGGTGCAGGGAAATGTTATTTTGGACTTCTACACTAGATGTTCCACTGGTGTTACGTTCAGCCTGTATTCTGTGGGAATTTGTTATAGCTGCCCTAAGAAACTGACACCACTGGTTAAATTTTTACGGTAGCTGCCTCTTGGTGCAGGCAGACAGAGCATTAGGACCCCCAAAGTCTTGAGCATTATACCCGCAACTGGCTCCTCACAAAGACAGGCAAATGTGGGATATCATCTCTTCTTTTCAGAGGATGATATAGAGACTCCGAGAGGTCACTGCCCAGTGGGTAGCAGGGCTGGACTCTTAAGCACGATCTTCTACCATGCCCTGGCACAGAAGTCTGGACAATGGGTGCATCGTGGTGAGGGTGTCCTTGGTGAGGGTGCTGGCCAAGGGGGCTCCCTGCAGCCTGAGAAGCAGGGAGAGAGCGGAGGAGGCATGGATTTGGGAAGTCTCCTGTCACCATCTGCTGTCACAGACTCAGGAGGTATGTGGGGGTCCTCTGAGACCAAGCATGCATGACAGAGACACAGACACTCAGTGCCACAGATGCCAGGAAGACTGTCCAGGCTCTGACGCTGCACGGATGCAAGGCCAGCGCAGTACCTGTGGACGGACTTGGTGAAATTCCTAACAGCAGGAAGTCACCAGAGTGCAAGGATTAAAGGATATCTGTGGCCTGCTGGGCTTCCTCCCTCCAGACCTCAGTTGCAGTCTCTGCTGGAGTCTATTTCTGCACCCTCAGAGAGCCACCTGTTGTCCCAGCTCTTACTTCCCAGCAAGTCCCCACCTCTGGTCAATCCTGTCCTCACCCCACCCCTGTTCCCCTCGCCTTCTGTCAGTCCTCTCTCACGTTAGTTTTCCTTTCAGTTCCCTTCTAGCTACTGGCAACGTGGTCAATGCGGCTATAGGGTTTATAATCCCACTTCTCTGAATTTTTAAACTAATTTTTACTTTAAGTGAACAACACATACATTTAATTAGTGAAACGATACTTAAAACACTAGCAATGAAAACAGCAGTCTCCTACCTTTCGCCTTTCCATTCACAACCTCGGTTCCCAGCAGGCAACCAAATTCCATTTCTTAGCAGTCTCTTAAATTTGCCTACCTATTCTCAATGTGCTCATACTGTTCTTTGTTGAGGGCTTATAGTCATTAATCATTTTACCATTTAGTAGGTAAGAACTGCGTGCTCTTTTATCATTGCTAATCTTCCCTATTTCTGCTGTTTTTCCACAATCAAAACCGTAGGAGGTGCCTACATTGTGACTGTATTATTTTTTCACTAAGTCAAATACTGTACCCCTTTTTTACACGATTTTTTCCCTCCATTTAAAAAAATGATTGTCTTTTCAATCAAGGCTCATCCATGCTGTAGTGGATGCCACAATTTCCTCCGGAGAATGAGTAAAAAATGTATGTGGACGGGCCACAGGATGGAGGAACTTAGCCTCGGCAGGGGCTAAGCGCAGCTGGAAGAAGCCCGCACACGGCCGGCCGGGATCAGCAGGCCTGGTGGGTTCTGGGCTGCTGGTGGCCTCCGGTAGAGGAAGCCGAGCCAGGCGCCGGAGCCTGCAGTGGAGTTCACTGGGGCCTCGGTGTTCAGGCCCCGCTGCCCCCGCGAGGCCAGGCCTCTGCCCCCGGAACCGTGGCGCCTCCTGGCGGAAGCTGGACAGTGCCACCCTTCCCCAGGACCCGGCCTGGGCAGCTCGCCGGGGCTCTACGGGGCAGGCTGGGCTGCGGCACTGGAATAAAGCGCGCCAGAGCTTTCCGGGCCCGCCGGCCCCCGGGTGAGTTGTCGCGCATGAGGTGGTGGCCTCTGGACCCCACCCGGGGGGCGCCCAAGCAACTGGGCTGCGAAACTCCACACCTGTGCTCTCACCCTAAGGCTGCTCGCTCCTCAAGAGTTTCTTAAGAATGACCTCCTGGTAAACGTTCCCATGCCGACCTCTGACCCCTGACCTTTCACACTGTGCCCTCTACGGATCCCCGCTGGGCGGGCCGGTAACATCCGGGCACCGCCTCATCCAAGGCCCAGGGTCGTGGGAGTGGGCGGAAGTGGGGACCGTAGAGGTAGGCTCAGGGTCTCCCGCTGCCGGCCGAGCTACCGAGTTTCCTTCGTCGCGCACGTGCGGAGACTGTGCGGGGCTTTCCGGAGGAGCCGGGACTCGTTGCCACGCCTGCCCCGTGAGTCCCGCTCCGGTCAGACTCGCGAGTTTCTAAACGTAGCGTCAGTGCTTCCGGTTTTCCCGGTGGGAGGGCTTTCAGGAAATTTTGATAGCTCAAATGTAAAAAAAGTTTTCGTAAGACGAGTTGTCACTATGTAGTTCAGGCTGGCCTAGAACTCACAGAGATCCTCCTGCCTCAGTCTCCCAAGCACTGGGATTACAGGCACCATACCAGGTAAGCGGAAAGGCTTTTAGGGGTGTAGATGACAAGATATACTTAGTAATACACAGTTGAAGAGTGAAAGGAGAATATGAGCTCTGTTGTTGGCGTCGGGACCCACTCTCCTAGGCACTGTTATTAGTGTAGTTACCCATCATATGTTACCAAATAACATTACCTATTACAAATAGAACACAGTTACATTCAAATACATTATTGGAAATTAGTTGATGAATTTTTTTCTTTTTGAAATGAAGTTTATTAGTTGTCTTAAAATTGTTATACAGCAGTTTCATCTCTGTGTTTTTTTCTTAGCATTTATGAAACAACTGTTAAAATATTCTGCCTACATTTGTAACGTGAAGCTTTTCCTGGACCAGAGCAATTTTCTGTAAGTTTTAAAACATGTTCTTAAAAAACAAACAAACGAACAAACAAACAAAAAAACCCATGTTCTTATTAGTGGATGTTTGTGAGACAACTCATCTTTTATATGTTATATAAAATGACCGAGATGCAATAAATCCATATGCATGTATATTGCATTGTGGTCATTTTTACTCCTCCTGCTCCTCCTTTCCCTCCTCCACCAGGCCCCCTTCCCATCTCCAAGAGGCTACCTCCTTGGTTCTTATCATCTCTTCTGTTTTATGCTTTATTTATATTTTTGGTCCCTCATATTTAACCTTCTGTGTCTGACTTATTTCACTTAGTATTATGGTCTCAAGACTCCGTCATTTCCCTGTGAGTAACTGAAATGTGCCCTTCATGGCTGTGTAGTACTCCATGGTGTACAGTACACAGCCCTTCGCAGACATCACTGCACATGGGAGTCACTTAGGAGCTTGTGGGTTTCTAACAAACTCCCACCCTTGCTCTGCTGACCTGCGGAGCAGTGTGAGAATCCAGCCCAGGCCCACATTTTGAAGACTTATCTGGGTTGTCCAAGGTCAGGTTTGAGGCTGTTTTACCGCTTCTGGGGGTGTTTTGTCTGTAGCTCATTAGGGCGCTTGAGTTTTCCTTTATTCCTGTGGGTGTGTAGCTGGGCTCTCTGGGAGGCAGGCCGTCACCAGTTTTTTTGAAAGTCGTCTTTAGCAGGTGCCTCAGGCTCCTCACTGCCCAGCAGGGGTATGGATCGCCTCTGCCGTAACTGCCCTGGGCCAGGCTAACGGGGCTTCTGCAGAAGAAGCATCACTGGAACTACGGTTGCTGCGAGACGCCCTGCGGTCTGGGTATTTGCAGATTCCACTGCAAGGCCGCCTCCTCCAGACGGTATTTGGGGAAAGGATCCCCCAGCTGTGGGTGCTTCGCTGTGGACCTGGGCAGGGCCGGGCTCCTCTGCCCTGGCTTCTCCCCCTTGGGGTCTTCCTTTCTGAGCCGCTGTCCGGAGGGCCAGCTGCAGCCCCGGTCCGGGAGTGAAGCTGTCCTGCCTACAGCATCGCGGCCCAGGCCGTGTGTGACTCCTTGGCTTATGCAGGGCTGTTCAGCATTAACTGCGCTAGTGCACCTGCGGGTGTACACACACGGACACAGGGACAACATTGCACACAGCTGTTTGCAGAGGACAGAATCGTAGCAGTTTCTGAGGCTCTTACATGTGGATTCTGGAGCAAGCGTCCTCGTGGGTCAGCAGAGGAGGCTGGTGCTTGGAGACAGAAGGGTTGCCGAAGGCAGAGACAGGACAGAAGCAGAGACTTCCAGGGCCCCGCCCTTAGGGCCCAGGCCAGGGGGACAAAGTGGCAGGAAGATGGCAGGGGCTGGACAGTGGTTCGGAGTAGCTGCATCACCGTGTGGACTGAAACTGGCCCGCAGGGGTGGGTGCCGGTTCCTCGCTTCTCTACCCACGTCTCCAAGGTCAGGTGACTGAACTTGGTTCGGGGACCATGGCTTTACAGCACAAGTGACTCCATTCTGGTGCTCAGTGTGGTCTGCTGGGGGCCAGTGCAGGAGTCATCCAGAGCATGGGCCTTCTGTAGCTTATTTAACGATGTCTGTGTGTGAGTGTGTGTGTGTGTGTGTGTGTGTGTTGTGCAGCTACTCTTTGCTACAAAGAAACTTCCAGATAGACGGAGGCCACGTCCGTCTTACTAGGTGCATAGCGTCTCTCTATTGAAGAAACAACAGATGCTTGCTTTGGGCTGTGTCTGAAAGGTTCAGTGGCTCAAGCGCTCGTGTAGCCTCACATTTGACAGCCAGGGTAAAGCATCCAATATCAGGTGTTTGCTGATTTTCCGAAGTTGCTGCTGTTCTGTGCAGAGAGCGCCGCACCGCGGATCACCAGCAGGTGGCGCAGTATCTCTGAGAATGGAGCGAGCCTGGCGGTGGCTTCTCCCGGCTGTCGATGTTGGCTGGTACCCGGTGACAGGGCTCAGCCTTCCTGCTGGAACCTTCTATGTGAAAAGCAGATCCAGCAGGTTTATGGGGAGTCTCGGGCTCCCCATTCCTGACTTCCTCCCACGCAGGCGCGGCGCACTCCCTCCCGGACCGGGTCCCAGCAATGCATTCCGGCCCGAGAGCCTTCGTGTTCACAAGAGCCTCTGTGTCCCTAGCCACTGCGCAGGAGGATCCCGGTGAGGCCAGCCTGGGCTACATAGTGAGATCCTGTCTCAAAAACAAAGAACAAACAAAAAATGGAGATAATAGCAGCTCCTATGTGGAATAAATCAAAGCCATATGCAGTGCGCATGTTCATTTACTTACCTACATGGGGCATGCAGAGGAAACGCAGGGCCTTTAGGGAGGCAGAGGAGAGGGGCAGGGTGGAGCCCCAGGAGGCCGTTCCTGTCCCCGGGAAGAAGCCACTCCCCAGGGCTGGGCTCCTATGTGCTGTGTCCTTCCGACAATCACTGGGCCAGGCAGCAGTGGGCTGAACAGTGTGAAGTGGGGAAGCTGCAGGACAAGGCAAGCAGAGCCACCCGGATACCAGGCCCTGAGAAGGATAGGCCCGGGTCAGCTGTGCTCGGAATGTTCTAGAATTCCACAGGCCCCACCAACCATGATCCAAAAGCCACCTCCTCTCACCCCATCCCATTACCCCAGTGCCTTTTCCTTCAAAGCATTTATTACTTCTTGGAAAATGTATGAACACATGAAGGTGTGTGTATATTTATTTGACATCTCTGCAAAAGACTGAAGTCTTCATATGGGAAGATATTTTAGAAACATCTGTCTGCCTGCCTGTCTGTCTATCTATAGTACTGGGATGGAACCCAGGGCCTCCACACTGAGGTTCATCCCACTCCTTTTTATTTTAAAACAAAGTCTTAAGTCGCCAAGTTGCCCAAGGTGGGCTTCCTGCCTCAGCCTCCCAAGTGCTGGGGTTACAGGCCTATGCCACCAGCCCTGGCTTTTAAGTATAATTTTTGTAACTTTCCCATTTTTTCCCCTAGGCATTGTGGCAGAAACTGAGGCTGCTGAGGCTGCGGAAGTGAGGTGGGTCATTCTGTCACTGTCACCCGTGCTGCTCTGCAGGCCAGGGGGAAGCCTGGCCTGTGGTAGGCGCCGGGAAATACCTGATGCACTGAACTCACCCAGCATCGCTTGGGTTCCAAACCAGAAACACAGATTTCAGTTTTAATCCTAGCCCAGGGGGCATCAGAACAGTTATTTAATGTCTGCAAGGCTCGGCATCACCATCTGTCATGCGGGAGTAATGAAACTACTCACTGAGCTGGGGATTTAGCTCAGCGGCATAAGTGCCTGCCTTGCAAGCACACGGTTGTGAGTTCGATCCACGGTACTGATAAAAAAACAAAAAAAGAAACTACTCACTGGCTGTGGGAAGAATGGAACGTGGGACAGCACTGTGCGCCTGGGGACTCTGACTGTCCTGGGCTCCTGCAGCTGCGCACCCAGCTCTCCCCGCTCCAGGGGCTCCTGGCTGTGCTGGTGGGCGGTGGAGGGGGAGTGAAGGGCTTATCTGGAAGGAAGCATGGGAGATACCAGGTTGTGAGATTTTAATCAGCACAGGGGTGGGGGGGGTCCGGGTCACACCTGCGGCTTGGACCACGTAACTGAGCTGAGAGCTTCTGGTCGTCCAGGCCCAGGAGTGAGCAGCTGGGAGGTGAGGGCCGAGGGTTGGCCGAGCATCACTCTGGCTTGAGCTTGAGCTTGAGCTCTGGAGGCAGCTGCTCCTGGCTGTGTGCAGGGCTCCCTCTGTGTGTGTGTGTGTGTGTGTGTGTGTGTGTGTGTGTGTAGTATTTTTCAAGTAGATTTTTCATTAAATACAGGATTTACCAAATAATCCAGACGCCTTCTAATCAACCACTTTTGACAGACAAATCACAGTTGTGCTAGCAGTGAGCTGAGTTTTCCTAACCATCTGGGGTAGTCAGGACTCATCCTGCAGCAGGTCAGGTTTCTGCAGGCATCAAGGGGATGCAGAAAGGTTGGGGGTCTGTTGAAAACCCCTGTGCACCCCTGTTTCCTTTTTATAGAGCATAGATGTAAGCGTGGTCACAGGTACAGGTGTAAACATAGGCTTGGGTGCAGGCCAGAGAGATAGATGTATTTAAATCTGTGATCTTTGGAGATCTATTTCCATCTCGCATCCCTGGTGTACTCATTTAAAAGGGATTCAGAGTTAGCGAGGTGCACACCTGTAATCCCAGCACTCAGGAGGCTGAGGCAGGAGGATTGCCATGAGTTCAAGGCCAGCCTGGGCTGCATAGTGACTCTAAGGCCAGCCTGAACTACATAGTGAGATCCTGTCTCAACAAAACAAAACAAAAGCAAAACTGCAACAGCAAGAGGAAACTCTGAAAGGACACCCAGGATGTGGAGGCAGATTTATGATGGGCACTGATCAGGATCATCCCCAAAATGTCAGGCCCTGATCGCTGGTGGTCCGGGGCTTATATGGGATAAGCAAGCAGGAGGTACAGAAGCAGAATGGCTGTCAGTTGGGGATTGGCTTATACAGTGTGCACCATAGTGACCAGCTGCGCATCACGGTGATGCCGTTTCTAAGAGACAGGAGCAACCGGAATTGGGACAGGAACTGTTACCCGGTCAACTAAGAAACCAAGTGTACAGGTGGGGGCACATTTTCTGTTACAAAACAAGTGGGTTCATTGTGGCCTCTTATTTGTGGAGTTATTGTAGGACTGAATGAGATGCTGTAATTGAACATTCCGGGCAGTATTATCTTTCATCTTTTCATGTTCTTTCAAACTTGTCTTGGTTATTGGTTCAGCTTCTTCTTGCCAGTGAACTTGAGAATCATTTTGTCAACAAACCTCTTTTTAACTTCCGCTCACCTTCGCACATTTGTGGCACTGACGGCAGCTGCAGTTTCAGCCTGTCCCCAGCACCAGAAACACAGGCTTCGTTTGGCCTCGTGCCACCTGACCTTCCTTTTTAGCAGCCTGGGCAGAGGTCGACCTTGCTGGGGACTGGGAGCCCCCACTGCCCTCCCCATCTGCCCTGGGCAATGGGTTCCAGCTTCTGCTCTAGAAGGGGGTCGGGTGAGGTGCCAAGAGGGCTCTGGTCTGTGCGGACCCTCACTCCGGCCCGGTAGTGTCAGCTGCCCCCGAGCAGCGGTGACATAGTGGCTGCATTTGTGGGCTTGCTCTTGGTGGGAACAGTGCGATCAGCATAGATGGTGATCACAATGAAGACCCCTGCGTGTGGCTGTGCGCCCACTGCAGTCCAGACCAGGATGTCCTGGGTGAGTTTCTGGAAGAGCTCAGGCAGCAGGGCCTCCCTGTGTGTCCTGATCAGCAGCTGTGGAGCAACATGGTTGCCATGGTGAAGCTGGAGTTTGTGACACCACAGCTGGGCCTATGTCAGCAAACCCATTCTTTCTGTCCCACTCATGCGCAGTGAGTAGCAGAAGCACCTCCCCTGGGGCTTTGAGGATGTCCTGTGCCAGTACAAGGCACACTCTTAGAAAAGCTCCTGAGGCGGGCATGGAGGCACGTACCTGTAATCTCAGTGCCCTGGGACGTTGAGCTGGAGGAGCCTAAGTTTGAGTTCCACCTGGGTAAGTCCTTGTCTCAAAAAATAAAAAGGAAGTCCAAGCATAGTAGTGCATGCTTGTGATCCCAGCGCTCGGGAGGCTGAGGCGGGGAATCATCATGAGTGTGAGGCCAGCCTGGGCTACAATAAAGACAGACAGACAGACCGATAGAAGGGGCTGGGGATGTAGCACTGTGTGAAGGCCCTGAGTTCAGTCTTCAGTGCCACGCACACAGAGCCTGGTACTTACCTAGTGGGTGCTCAGTGGTGTTAGCGTTAATTTCGCCCACATGATGACTCCCTGATGGGACTCCTACAGTCCGCCTCTCTGGATGGAAGCCTAGGGTCAGCGGAAGTATGGCAGCTCAGATTATACTCTAGTTGCTTTTAAAAGAGTTATTCACAAGTAGAGGCTTAAACCAGACAGAAGTTAAGAGAGTGTGTGTGTAAAAAAGTCTGTGGTTATACAACAGTTTTTAAAGCTCTTGTTCTCCAGTTTCTGGTCCCTTAGATGTAATCTTGATCCTCATGGTTGAAGGTGGTTACCAAAGCTTCTACCATCACATCTGCTTTCCAAGAAAAGAATGGAAAACTGTGCACAGAAGTGTACCCTGCTCCTCTAAAAGGCTTGATGGGGCTGGGGGTGGGGCTCAGTGGTAGAGCTCTTGCCTCCCAAGAGCTGGGCTCGTTCGCCAGCGCCACAACAAAACGAAACAAAACCGATGAAGGCCCTATAAGTAACTGTAAATAGAAAGTTTTTCCAAAAATATAGTAACTAAACTAAAAAATATATAGTAAAAGAGACGTTGCCTTAATCCTTCTCAAAATACTGTCTGCTTTGAGTGTTCTCCTCCCACTGTTCTCGGCAGCTTCTGGAGCGTTCTGGAAGAGTCCTCTTCCCTTTCCCATTCTTTTGATGTCCTGAATCACTTTAAAACTTTTTTTTAAAGTAAGAAGAATTGTTTTATGGGTCAAATGTGAAATAGATTCACAAAACCTTCTCACATATAAGAATAAAACCCCCTGAGAAGAGGGAAGCCCCTCCCTTCGCCACGGCCACTTTAAAACTTTTACTGTTGGCGAGGTCGAAGCTGAAGTCACGTGCAGGGCTGTGCACAGGCATGGTTGAACTGAGAACGAGGAGACGCCTCAGGGGCAAGAAAGGCCACAGCTGAGGCGCCTGGAGAGTTTCTGGATAGTTTTCCTTAATTAGCATGGTCTGTTGCTCTGAGGGGTCCTTGAACCCCGCCCAAGATCCTGCTCGGGTTTCCTCCATTGTGCACTCAGCTCCTTGCCTGTTCTGATTAAGTCTGGCTGCCAGGGTCAGTCGGCAGGCCGGTTAGCAGAGTTACGAGCTCTGTCCAGGATTTCACTCCTTCTGTGGCCCTGAAGACCACGCCGCTTGTACCATTCCTTTGCGCCTTTGCCATGCACCTGTTTGGGGGGGTTGGGGGTCCAGGCACAGACTCCAACATTTTACAGCAAGTTCTGTCAAACAAAAACATTACTGTCCCACTTTTTTCACCCAATCTGATACCACATGACTCATAGATCTCCCCCCAAACCAAAATAATCGTGAAAAGGAAACATTTTGAATCAATGAGGACATGCGTGGAGCCAAACCAAAGGACTTCCAGAGCTGCTGTACTGAGCGGCCGGAAGGATGGGCTAAGTGTGAAAGCAGGGGTGTGGTGTCCACCGGACGGAGGGCAGTGTGCCTTTTGCTATCATATATTTCTTAAAAATCTGCACATTCACTGAAGTGTCCACTGGCACTGCACACAGGAATGCTGGGAGCGTGGTGTTTTCTGGGGGCAGCGGCAGCCTCTGCAGCACCTTCTGAAGCCAGGATTTGTCTCTGAACCCATGGATCCCCAGGTCCCTGTTGCCATCCACCGCCTCCCACTGCTTGCCACGTGTATTTGTCCTGGAAGGAAAGTGCAGAGGCTCGGAGACAGCGCCACTTCTGTCACTTCCCGTGGTGCAGTCACAGTGAGTCGCCTGAGTTCTCTGCACCTCGCCAAAGGCAGAGGTAACCCACACTTCCAGTGGACTGTGGCCGGGCCAGGTGAGGCGCAGCGCCAGGAGCCTTGAGTCAGGGTGACCTGTGATCTGCTTTCTCTTGGAGCCCTGCTTTGCATCTGGTATCCACCAGGCCCCTGGGGAGAGGGGGAAAGAAAGATGCTGGGTGGTGACATGGACTCTAAGGAGTTTGGAGAGCAGGGGCTGGCGGACGCTACTGCATTTGGCCTCTAGCACACAGGCAGTCGTGCACTTGGCCTCCAGGATCAAGGCTGGGGATATTACAGGCCTGGCTGGAGGCGCAGCAGGGAGTCCCTGCAGCCCCAGCTGGCAGCTCCCCCACCCAGCACTGTGGGGTGATAAGAAGGGGTGTGGCCACACTGCAACTGGAACCCTGCCCCATCCCAGGAAGTGACCTGCATTAGATGGCAGGGAACATGGAGGACACACAGGGAAAGCAGAGGCAGTGGGGTTGGAAGGTTCCTCTTTGCTCAGGTTTAATGCTGCTCTGCTGGGTGCAGGCTCCAAATTGCAGACGGAAAAGCATGTGTCCCAGGCACTGGACACAGCCTGATTTGGATGTCAGGGGTGACTTCTTCACTTTGTCTTCATTGACTCCGGGGTAAACACAGATGATCCTCAGACTCTCCCACCTGCCCCACCGTGCCCCCCACACACCCTACTCCCTGCTGTCCATGTCCTTGGGTGCCCTTGTTTGCTACCTGACCACCCACAGAGACAGGGATGCTGGAGGGTAGGACACAGGTGCTGCTCACTGCTAGGTGCCGTGCTGGGCACTGGGAGGGGAGGATCGCTGTAGGCTGTGGGCAGTGCTGTCATGTCGGTGCTCATCCTCTTTCCATGTCCCCCTCATTCTTCCAGCCTCTCCCAGCTCTGCTCCTAGCTCCCAGTTTGTGGAGGTTTGCAGACCTCCCCATGCAAGAGAAACCCAGAGCACTTCTGCTGCGGCCTATAGAGACCCCTGCACCGGGTCTGTCTCATTAGGATGGTGGCACACACCCACTGCCTGTGTGAATCGCCAGCAATCTTAGCACCCCGTTCCCCACTGCACACACTCAGACCTAGAGTATCCCAGCCCAGTCTTCATGGTGCACACTTCAGATATGCACATCTGTAACAAGGGGTGGTGTGTTAGGCACCATGGATGGATGGATGGATGGATGGATGGATGGATGGATGGATGGATAGATGGACAGATGGGTGGCTGCATGTATGTATAGAAAGATGGATGGATGGATAGATGAATGGGTGGATAGATGGACAGATGGGTGGATGCATGTATGTATAGAAAGATGGATAGGTGGATGGATGGATAACTAGATGGGTAGATACATGGATGGACGCATGGAATATGAGCTCCATAACCTTTTTTTGACTTTTTGAGACAGGGTCTCACTATGCAGTTCAGGCTGCATAGCTCACTTTGTAGCCCAGCCTGGTCTTGAACTCACAGAAATCTTCCTGCTTCAGCATCCTGAGTGCTGGCATTACAGGCGTGCATCACCATACCCAGTTTCCTTAACTTTATCCAAGGACAGAGACCTACATGCCTCAATGAAAATATGACCCTCCTTCCCTTGAAACCCTGAAGGGTGGCCAGGCATGTCTATGGCCCACTGACTCATTCATTAAATGCGTTCTGTGCATACTGAGCACTGAGCACCAGTGACTGTGATAAGTGGAAACTGCAGTGGTGCATGCAGACATCAATGCAGGGTGTTCCACTGAGGGAGACCCCGGAGTCAAACTATATCAAAACACAGACCATCAGGGCTGTGGTAACGATCTTGATGAGAGAACAACTTGGACGTTGAGTGCCACGGGTGAGTGGCTGTGGGCCAGCTGCCATTTACCCATAATGACAAGAGATCCCAGTGAGCCCACCCAACCCACAGGGCCACATGAGATGAAAAGTTTAAAGTTAAGCCCAGGTTGCAGGCTCACTTGTTACACTGCAGTGGGTAAGCAGGAAGGAAATGAATTCTGGGAAGTGAGGAATGGCTGTGTGTGGATGCACTGTGGGTGGTTGCCCAATGACATCAAGAAGACGGAAGTGAAGGTTTGGAGGGCGGTGGAGACATTGTTAATCAAGACGGGGGAGAAGAGATTTGTTCTGTAGAGCGGCAGAACAAGGAGGCATAGAGTGAGGCGGTCGCCTGTGTCAGCAGGGGGCATAGAGGTGGTGCCATGCGTGGTGGGGCTGGCAGAGGTTTCCAGGCTGACGCTAACAGTGCCGCTACTGAGCTGCACAAGACCATCACATATAAATAGAGAGACCTTTCAAAAAGGAACTGTTCAGTTTTAAAATAGAGTTTAGAAATTATAAAGATCTAGGACGATCTTTCCAAATGGCAATGCATTCCCAGAATAAGAATTGGCCTCATGATGAAGATCAAATCCAGGAAAATGCCAATAAAACATGGTATGGCAGGGAAGAATGAAGCTCCAGGTGCAACTATAGACCTTTTAAAGAGCTTAGAGGACCCCAAGGCTGTTCTGTGTGGACCTCCCTGCTAGACAAGACTTTTTAAAAATTGTAAGGAATTTTTGGGGGGCAATTTTTGGTAGACAGCAGGGCCTTTAAGAATCTTAACTCTGTGCCATGGGACCTCCAGGGCAGCCCAAGGGTATATCTTAGAAAGAAATGCAGGCTTGTGATTTGATAATAGGAAACCAACACAAAATTTAAAGGCAGTATATCAGCTTGGTATGGGAGGGACAAAGGCAGTTCAAAATGACAAGTGGGGCTTGGACTCAACTGTGGTAAAATCAGGAGACAGATAGTTCAAGCTACTTGATGTGCATGCAGGCCATGTCTTATGATAGAGCACAAATGACCCAGTGTCATAAGGCCTGGGCTTCTGTCAAGGAACCGGTGATGTTAACTGTTGGAGACCACTACAAAGCGGCTCTGAGCAGGATTTAAATTTTGTTAATTGGCTTTCTATGTTTATCTGTGAGTCTGTCCTAGGCCTGGGCCCCTAGCCTGGCAATGGGAGCTGATTCATATGAATTCCTTCTATGAATCACTGGTCCTGGCTGAGGCCTGTAGTGGTCTGTGAGGCCAGAGACACCTCAAAGGGCAAGATAAGGCCACAGCTGCGAACACTTGGCTCTAACACCAATTAACAAGATAGAGACTGCAGCTGGAAGAATTTCACTCCTACAGTCTTACTCCTACCATAAATGTCATTTGGAGATAGGACAGTTGTCCTAAATTGGCATAATTTACTACTTGGAGAAGTCTTTGAAAAGACTCCCAAGGTCCTGCCCATTTCCCGCACTTTCCTCAGTTTCTCCACCTTCTGTCCTTGGACCTATAAAAAGTGGACTGATTCAGAGAAGTTTTTGTCTTACACCTCAGAGTTGTGAGATTAATTAAAGGGTTTTGACCCTCCTGGAGCCCTAAAAAATCATTACAATTATCTCTTTTTATTTAACCTCCACTGTATGCTCATTTGGGAGATTGGGGATCTAGGTCAGGACCTGATAGCCCAACTGACCTTCAGAACTGCTCCAGACCAGAAACACCTGCACACAGCTCATTTCTCACGCCTCTCTAGTCCACCCTGTGCCCTGTCTCATGTGGGGCGTGACTTTGCCACTCCTTTGTGCATCTCGCCATTGTAAAGTGGGAGTGGGAATGGGAGACAGTGTTGTCTGTCTGATTTTCCAGCTTTTAGATGGGCCCTGAGTCATGTGATGGGGTCCTGGGCCTTGAGCCTGCAGCTGACGCCATGGTGGAAAGTCACTTTGGGTCCCTAGCAGAAGGGTCCACATATTTACATGAGAAAAGGATACACTTTCCTTGTGGCTGGAGGCTGGCAGGTGCTAGCTTGTCTCAAAAGATGGTCTCCATCCGTTACTTTCTGTCTGTGTTCGGGAGCAGAGCCTGTCTTCCTCACTCCTGGAATCCAGCTTGGGGTTGAGGGTGGTGCCCAGCCCTAGGTCACAAGAAACCTTGGGCTGCTGCTGGGTCTCCCAGAAAGCTTGCTCCCTTGTGCACCACCTTGGGGAATCTAGCCGTCATGCTGTGATGCAGCTTGAAGCCCCTGGAAAGGCCACAGGCAGGAGTTTTGGTTGTCGACTCCAGCTGAGCCCCCAGTGACAGCCAGGCTCCCGCAGAGTTCCATGGGGCACTGTGTTGGAGTCAGAGGCCTGCATCCCCTGCGGTCCCTGGGGGATGGAACACTTGGGAGCCCAGATGGGAACTTCTGGCTGAGCCCAGTCACCACACAGAGCCTCGAGTGACAATCAGCTGTTTCGGGCCGCTGTACTTCACGGTGGTTTGATGCAGCAACAGAAAGCCGGAGAGTCTGCCTTGTGGGGTTGCATGCCATCGCATTCCTGGGTGCTTTGCCTTTGCCGTGCTTGGTAGTTCAGGCCAATGGGAGCCCCTGGGGTGATCTGAAGATGGGAGGAAGGAGGACGCCAGGGCATTTTCTTTTTCTCTGTCCCTGTTTAGGGCGACATCTCTTTCTGTTTCTTTTTTTTTTTTTTTTTCTTATGTGTGTTTTTGACACAGGGTCTTGTAGTTCAGGTTGACCTTGAACTTATGGTGATCTTCCAGTCTCATCCTCCTGCATGCTGTGGCCTGTACCACCACACTGGCCTGGTGGCATCTCTTTTAGTGGCCATACCTGGCCCTTGGCTCTGTCTGTTGTAAAGAGGCTGCTGTAGTACCACAATCATAAATTTGAATCTCAGGGCAGCAGGGCTGGGGTAGGGCCTAAGCGGAGGTGTTTAGGTCATAGGGCCTGAGAGACCCTCGCTTGGATGGAGGCGGGTTATAAATGGGCTTGAGGCTGTGACTTCAGTCTCTTGCTCTCTCATGCTCTCCTGCCCTTTGCTTTCTGCCTTGGGATGACACAGCACTCAGGCCCTCACCAGGGATGGGCACCTCCACACTTTCAGAACTAAAAGAAAGAAATCTCTGTTCTTTGCAAATGACCCAGCCTCTGGCATTCTGTTATAGCAACATAGACCAACCCTGCCTGTTTGGCCCCAACCCCCAGGGGCAGCCTTCATTATATCCCGGCTCCTGCCAGACTCCCCCAGCTTTTGGCTTCTGATAATTGTTTGTTATCTGACCAGCCCCAGGTGTGGCAGTGGCTCCTTGTCATTGCTGCACCGTCCTGTTAGGTTTCTCAACATTTCCATCAATTGTACAGCCAGTCCTGGCAATTAACTTCTATTAGAAATGCCTACAGTGCTGTTTTCCTGCCTGGACCTCAAGAGATGCAGCACACAAGAG
Organism: Hydrochoerus hydrochaeris; assembly: GCA_004027455.1. Lineage (NCBI taxonomy): Eukaryota > Metazoa > Chordata > Mammalia > Rodentia > Hydrochaeridae > Hydrochoerus > Hydrochoerus hydrochaeris. The sequence continues at coordinate 114,558 of PVLA01005591.1, forward strand.
GGTAACATGACGCAGTCCAGCAGACCAGGGAAGGTTCCTCCAAAGCAGGGATGCTCAAGCTGGCATCAGATTAGTGAGCAGGTTTTCTGCATACATGAGATAAGCAAATAGGAGAGGTCCAAGGGAAAGGTGTAGGGACATATTCAAAGCGTTGGGAAAAAAGGGACAACGTGTCTATGTCACCAAGCACCTGAAAAGGTGAATGTCATGAGACAAGGCTGGAGGACTTTTAAAGGGCCAAAACAGGGCTTATTAGAACGACTTGGAGGTTAAAAACTAACAACAGAAGAAGACAGCTGATATTCAGGCTTCATCCCAAGTTCTGAACTGAACTGGAATCTGTTGAGATGGGGCCAATGTGATTATCACCTGCAGTAGGGTTGAGAAGCACTGGGTAGAACCCCACAAAGCCCTGGCGAGCCATGGCCCTCATCCTGATCAGAGGATCCAGAGGCCAGATGCTGGCTCTGGCTGTAGAGTGGGGAAGTCATTAGGGGGGCCAGGAAAGAAGGTAGGAAAACTTGCAGGGCTGAGGTAGCAGCTCAAGGAGAATGGATGTTGAAGACGGGAACTTGCTGTCTGGATGCTGGGTACTGGCCACCTTGATTTTTTGGGATGACCTTGCTCAGTCTTCACACTTTGTCATCTTGCTCTGGATTTTCCTTTTCCCCTGAGTTCTCTCCTTGTGCTCTGCACCCCGTGTCCTGGTACCCTCATTGCTTCCTGCCCACAGCCCTTCCCGGGATCCAGCAGCCTTCCTCCTGGGTAGATGGGTATAGCCATGCCACCTCCCTCCCTGCAGGGAACGACTTTTGGCAGAATCTGGGTTCCCAAATTCCTTAGCCCTAAAATTTAAATTTTGATTTTTTTGGCAGCTTTACACATATGTATGAAATAAGTGGAATTAGAACCTTTGACCAGAGAACCTCAGAGTTCAAAGGCCTTAGAGATGGCCTCTTCCAAACCCTGACTTTCATATTCAGAGAAGAAACATGAAGAGTTTGGGGCCAGCCCCACCTTAGGACCTCTGCTTCTGGGAGCTTTCTTCATTTGCTGTCCTAGTGATTCAAGGACCCTGAATTTGCAAATGCTCTGCCTAAACTTATCACAAGCTCTGGAGACTTCATCCCATGCCTGGGCTGTAATTATCACAGTATTGTCCCAAGGGTGATCTTTTGTAAATTTAAAACCATGCATTTTTATTTTCCTCCCTCTTTAGATTCAGTTTCCTGGATACAGCCACTTGCTCCAGGGGAGCCAGAGGCTCAGCGCCCCAAGGCAGGAGAGGCTGCTCAAGTCCTGGTTTTTGGAAACTGAGTGGAGAGGAGAGAATGGGCAAGACTCCTTCATCTCCCCACTCCACATACCAGGGGTGAAGCCCATACACAGAGAGCTCCCTGTGGATAGTGTAAGAAGGGCCATGCTGAAAAAGGGATCAGAGAAGGAAAAGGTCACGAAGGGAAAGAGAAAAGCTGCTGTGCTCTGGGGGTCTAGAGAATTGTGGAAGAGAAGAAGAAAGGTGTGAGGTAGAAGGCCAAAATATTGGAAAATTGTTTTTTGATTTTCCTTCCTGGGCCCAGGATGGGAAGGCAGGATGAGCCCAAGGCTGTCTTAAAGGAACATAGAGTTTGTTGACTGCTTCTCTGAGTCAGCATAATGGGGACCCTGATTTTAGATTTCTCTTGTGTGATGCAGAGACTGAATGGATCCCTGGGGAGTCTGCCTGCAGGGAGGCAGGTGACACTCAGGCCAATGGGCTGGGCTGCCACAGGCAGTCCAGGAGCAATTGTTCCCCTTGAACAGATGAGACCCCGAGTCTTCCTGGTCACCAGGAGCTTCAGTGTCAGGGGTGACCTTGGAGATCTGTGAATGGCAGAGGCATAGTCTACGACAGGGCTTCTCCTCTCCCAATATCTTGGGGATGCATTGGCCCCTCTTCCCTCTTACCAGACTGAGGGGATGGGCAAGTGGCAGATTCAGGAGGAAGCTGGCTAAGAGAATGGGCACCTAAATAAGCCCGAGAAACTCTTTAAAGGCTCAGATCTGGGAATACTCTAGTCGGGATCCGAATAATATTTTGAGGAACTGAGGGTGTAGTTCAGTGGGAGAGCTACAAGGACATGAGTCCTTGGGTTCTATCCCTAGCACTGCAATAACAGAACTGATAACATTCTCACCTCCTAACCAGTCAGTGGGAGGTTAGGAGAAAGACTTGATGTGTTCCACATTAAATAAGTGAAAGCGTCTTTTCTGTACGTCTTGATCATGGGCACACATTTAATGTACACCCCAAATTTTTATGTGTTGGACACTTATCCCCAGGTTTAGGTGTTTATGGTGTGTGGAGGTGGAGCCTTTAGGATGTAATTAGGAATAGATGAGGCCATGAGGTGTGACCTCTGTAATCGCACTAGTGGCTTTAGAAGAGCAAGAAGGGGGATCAGAGTACTGGCTTGTGGTGTCTCTCCACGTGGTAACGTCTGCTACATTATGACGCAGCAGAAAAGGCCTCACCAGGTGCAACCCTTGGACTTCCTGACCTCCAGAACCACAAGTGAAACAAACTTGTCTATTCTTTACCAATTAAACAGGCTGTAGTATTTTGTTATAGTGACAGGGAATGGACTAAGACTCAGATTTGATAATTATCATGCATTATGTGCCTGTTTTGTGCTGGATTCTGTGCAGTGCCTGAACACTAAGTAGACTCACTGGGCTAAGCACCATTGTTTTCGATATTCTCCCTATGATGTTTTTCTCTGCCTGGCAACTCCGTACAGTAGATGTCATCATCCAGTCTTACTGATCAGGAAAACATGTTCAAAGGACTTGCTCAAGGTCATATATTTTAAGTACTGGCAAAATCAGGCCCAAAAAATACTTACCTTATTTTTTCCATGTCAAGGATACAGCATTATTTTATGTACCACTAAACAAGAACAACAGACAGCTATTAAGCTGCTAGATAGAAAAGCTTTGTATTTAGAATTTTTATTGTAAACTTACTGAAAGAACTCTTCGAAGCTAGGCATGGAGGCACAAACCTGTAATCCCAGCACTCTGGGAGGCTGAGGGGGGAGGGTCACAAGTTCGAGCCAAACCTGGGCAGTTTAGTGAGACCCTGTTTCAAAATCAGAACAGTAAGGAAAACGGTTGTGGATATAGCTCAGTGTGAAGCCAAAAAACAAAACACTTTAATTTTATTTAGCCTTGGATTTTGATAACTTTTTGTTTTGCATACATAGAAAAGAAACTCTAAGTGTAATATATTGGTCAATAATTCCCAAAGTTCCTTCATATTCTTAACTCTAATTCTTCTAAATCGCTTTTCAGTTAGAGTAATAGGTATCCTCTGTACAGTCAAACATGTCGGTGGATGAGATACAAACTGTTTATTTTAGAATAAATTCAAACTCAGAAAAACTTTACCAGAACAAAGGTACAGAGGTTTCCTTTATGCCTTTGAGGCCAATCCCTAAAGACTGATGTTTTATCACATTAATTTACCATGACCTCACAGAATGCCGCTTGTGCACTGTATGTGTGTCTGATATTTTTCATGTAAATTGTTTTTTCTAAATTGCAGACAACTATACCCCTTTGCCCCCAAATACTTCAGCATGTATTTTCCCCCCAAAAGGACATTTCCCCAATGTAACTGTAGAACCATGATAAAACCAGGGGATTAACATTGCTATAATACCATTAGAGAACCAATAGACCAGTGGTACTGGTGCAAATCCTGCCTCTCCCTCATTCCACCTGGGCCTTAGGTTCCTTTGCCTCTAGGGACATCACACCCATCTACAGCCTGCAGTGCGACTGAAGGAGTCCATCTAGCCAGGAGCCCACAGAGCACAGGACACAGCTTCCTCTCCCTGTGCTCTGGCTGCCCATGGCACCTACTCCCGTCCTCACTGCCTTCTTCCTGCTGAGCACAAAGAACGCTTCCAGTATGTGGTCTGGGGGTGGCTTTTTCCAGGCTGGGACTTCCTGCCCTGTTCCCCATCAGGTTCTTAGGACCATATCTCTCAGGCTTATTGCACTTATTGCACTGCCTTGCTTCTCCATCCATCCACCCAAGCCCGAAGCAGAACCCGACAGGCAGACCCTGGGAGGCCATGGAGCACGAGTCTCTCTTGCATAAAACACCATCAGTCAGAAAACCCGCACAGCAGAGTACAGGCCCTGGCAGCCTGGGCCTTGCCAGCCCCAACAGCTCCAGGTCGTGTCCCTTCCCCCTCTCCTCGTGGGGCAGCCCTGTTCTCAGCGCCTGCCTCCTGGCCAGGAATGGCCCTGTGTCCTCTGTCCCTGTCCCCTCTACAGTTGACTGTGACCCCCAGCTGGGGGGTAGGGGAAGGAACTCCCCAGAGCTTAACCAGCTCCTGCCCAGGGTTGTACATAGTCCATCCCAAGGTGTGGACCTAACAGAGATGAGCAAAGAGCGTTAGAGCGGCTACTATAGTGTCTGCTCCTCCAGGCCACAGCGCAGATCGGATCCCAGGGCCTATTAAGAGGGTCGTCTCCCTGCCTGGTTCTTGATGGGCTCCTGGGGGCAGAGTCAGCTCCCTTGCTAACTCCAGACCTCTGGCATCTCATGACCTACCTGTGTCCTGAGGACCCCTTACCACCCTCTAGAGAATGCCCATTCCCCCAGGACAGTGCTACCCCATCTGCGGTCTAGTGCCCCGCAGCCTCCTCGCATTTCCCACGCCTGGGTGATTTGATGAACCCCAATTTCATGCCCAGGGATGCCTGAAAATTGATTTAGCAAAGAACAAACCCAGTGCTCCTGCAGGCTTGTAGTTCTGCTCACACACTGGGTTAGGCAGTGAGCAGAACCAGCATCTCCTTCCCACGAGGGGTCCGGAGGGCAATGGGCAGCAGGCTCATCTCAGACCCAGCCGTGTGCATCAGCTTTCTGTGGCTGTGACAAAGCGCGTGAAAGCAGCAGGGTGGCAGAAAGCAGAGAGGAGAGGGAGGAGTCTGGGTACTAAGCTCCCTCAGAGCTGGGATCACAGTGCCACACTTCCTTCCTCATCGCTGAATGCGGCGCCATCTCCTGACAACGCCACAGACTGGTGACCATGCCTTTAACATAGGGTCGGTCAGTGGGGACGTTTAAGACTGAAACTCCAGCTGAGCAGAGTGGCAAACGCCTGTGACCCCAGCACTCAGGAGGCTGAGGCAGGAGGGGCACCATGCGTTTGGGGCCAGCCTGGGCTACATAGGGAGTTCAAGGCCAGCCTGAGGTACATAGATTGAAATGGTAACAAAAGCAATGAAGCTCATTCCCTGTCTCCGTGTCGTCCCTCCCAGGGCAAGGACAGTGCTCAGGACACAAGCACAGCTACCTCCGGCTACTCCATTCTGTCCATGAGGTACCTGGTGTGTACGGGGCACTTCTCTCTTGGGGTGACACATTGTGTGGTGATTTCAAAATCGGTCTCACTGAACCTTCCCACACCCCATGCCTTTCTGTCACACTGCAGTCCTGTTTTACAGACACACAGACCCTTGGACTCCAAGTCACACACTGTGACCTCTCTGGTCACCTCTTGCATCTTACCTTGAGGAGTTTTGCAATGTATTGCAAACATGCAGGGCTGAGGAACCGGCGGTGACAACTCAGGACACGGTGGCACCCCTAACCTCAAGCCTTCCCGGAGAGGTGTGCCCAGCAGGAACTCCTGGGCCCCACCCTTACTGAGCCCTCTCTCTCCGGTTCTCTGCTGCCCCCACCGGGTCACCAGGACCGCAGCCCAGCCGGTTAGCATTCTGCCTTGGAAGCACCCAGGATGCCAGCTGCGAGCTGTCCTCCCAGGGCCAGCTAAGTGCTGGTAGATTGAAATCCTCAACAACTCCCGTCTGCTAATAAGAGAAGAAAATCACCTTTGAGAAACCAATTATGGTTGTGCAGTAATATCCTGAGCACTGAGCCCCAGTCAAATCCCCAGTCAAATCAACTGGCACCAGCCTCGCACCTCTGCTCTGATCCCTTTGTCAACCAAGCAACCCCTGCAGGCTGAGCGGGTTACCAAGCAAGGCTGCTGGTTTGAAAGCTTTCAAGTCAGGGCCCTGCAAAGCTTAATAGCTGATTGATTGATTGATTGATTGACTGACTGATTAATTTTCTTCAAATATTTCCAATGCACGCCTGAAATCCCACCACTTGGGAGGCTGAGGCAGGAGCATCGCTGTGAGTCTGAGGCCAGCCTGAGCTACATAGTGAGTTCAAAGCCCACCTGAACTACTTTGTGAGATCCTGTCTCAAAAAACAAAAAAACCAAACAGTAGGAACAACAAACAATTTCCTTCAGCCACTTCGACTCCCTCAGATTCTTCATGCTTGTTCCCTTGCCTCTCAGCAAACCCCTTGGCTTTCTAATCACCTGCTGTGTTAACATATAACCTGGTCCAATATAAAATTCCACTTTCATGTATGCAGTTTACTTGCTGTCTGTGACCCAAGACACTTGGAATAGGACAGGGTACAGCCCTCTCCAAAAAATGCTGCGGGGTAAATCTGAAGCATCCTGGAACTCTGCAGTGAGTGTGAGTCTCGAGTTAGGAAGCCCAGTCCAGAAATGCATGGCTGTGCTGCCGTGTGGAAGTATCTCAGCCTCTCTGATCCTCAACCTGCCCCTCTGTCACAGAGGGAATGTTAGGAGAGCTGCTCTACCGCCTGTCCTGGTTGTACCTCTGACAGCCCTGGGGCCCCACAATCCGGTGACTTCCTGGCACCCCCATCTTGCCCTTTGGGACCACGCCCCCTCCACTTTCCCGGCACCCGCACACTGAGGAAGGGCACGGCTGGAAGCAAAAGAGGCAGGTGCCTGACCTTGGACCAAAGGTCGGATAATCAGAGCAGGTGACCGCGAAATGGACACCGATCTCACCACAGTGGCTGACTTGTTCCCAGGGTGGCCAGCGAGGCTGGCTCAGGTGATCAGACCACAGGGGCTTTAGCAATATTGGAAGGTGCCAGAAGCTGACTCCCCACCCCTGCCATCAGTGTCTGCTCAGGACCACATGTGGTCCATGTGGAGCTGGCCCATCCGTGTCTCCCTCTGGAACCTTTGCGGGGAGTGAGACTCCCACTGTGGCAGAAGCCACTTCTCACAGACGTGTACCTGGGCTGACCCCAGCCAGCATGGGGAGCCAATGGTGGAGCCTGGGGGAATTTTGAAAATTGGCTGTTAAAACTGTCATGATAAAAAATCAATTTACATCAATGCACAATTGCATAAATTATTTTAAAGGCAAAGTAAAACATTTTCAAAAGCTAACGCTCTCTGGTTATTGCACCTTAGGTGATTCTTACCTGTGCCCTCCAGGCTGTGTACTTGGTGGCTTCCGTATGGTGGAAGTGCTACAGGAGGTCATGAACCCCTGAGAGCATCTCGAGAAAACTCTGTTCAGGGCCCAGTCCAGTTGGTAAGGCTGGACCACAGCTGTTAAGGGAGGATTTCCACCACGCACACCAGTGAATGCTGCAAACCAGGGTTCTTCCCTCTTCTGCATCCTACAGGGAAACACTTATTTAAACGGCCTTTACTCACTACCTGTAGATATTAAGGCAATGAAAGATTCAAGGAAAGTGGAAAGGTGCTCACCTGTGTGGTATCTTGTGCCTTTTCATGACATTATCAATGTCTTACTTTTTGTTTTCTGAGTTTCTCTCTGCTCTGGTTTGGATATGATTGGGGGGTGCAGGAGGCGATGTGTGCAGCTTCCCCTTCCAGGACGTGGCCCCTTCAGACCTGGCTCTCACCCCGCCCTGGCCTGATGATCCTGAAGCCCCACCTTGTGAGCCAGCTTCCCGGAGGGCGGGTCCTCATCACGTGGACCCTGTGCTGCACATGAGAAAGTGGCCCCTGCCATGACAAGCTGCTTGTGGGCAGGTGACGCCATGGGCGTCCTGGGTGCCGGGGACCTGGCCTCCTCCACAAGCCTTCCCCATGGTGCAGTGGTCCTTTCCCTCCCTGTCGGCTTCAGCAGGAAGTGGTCTGACCCAGGGTGCAAACTGCCTTAACACCTTGCTTGTCCTGGTCCTGGTCCTGTTCGACAGGCTTCTCCCAGGGCAGGGAAAGTCTGCTCACTTCCGGGGGAGACAAGCAGGGGAGAAATGTGCCCAGCCTCTCCTGTCCCCTCCTGGGGTGGGGTGGGGAGACTTCCTGGGCTGGTGTCCTCAGACCAGCACTGAGCCTGTGCGCCCGTTGCTCCCTTCCTGACCAGAGTGGCAGGCACAGATCAGCACAGTGTCCCCTGAAGAAGGCCTGCAGATTGTCGGGGGCGGAGTGTTCACTACAGGAATGGACACCATGGTTGGCCAAGGTCACATTCTTCAGTCACCGGTATCAGCAGTTGTGGCGGATTGACAACTGGTGGGCAACTTGGAACACCCAGCTGGACTGAGTCAGTGTGGTGCTGGGCATGGAGGGTCCACCTGGGGGTCAGTCCCAGCAGCATAAAAGGAGACATGGTGAGGAAGACATGGTGCTGTTGGCTCCCCTGGGGGAGCTTGCTGAACCTCTTTTCTGATATGAACTTGGCTGTTATCATCATCATCAGAGGAGCTCAGGACCTTGTAACTGAGAATGGCTGGGGTTTGCTTTGGGGGAGCTCTGTTCCTTCTATTGAGCATCCTTTCCTGGTTCCAGAGGGGAAGATACTGTTCAGTCTCCAGGAAAAACTTGTCACACCGGCTTCCTGATATGAACTCAGCTGTTATCATCAGAGGAGTGTGGGACCTCATTGTCACTGAGGATGGCTGTGGTACATTTTGGGGGATATCTGGTCCTTACTTTGAGTGTTGCTTCCTGGCTCCAGTGCAGATCCCTCAGCCTGCTGGCACAGATTCTTCACCCTGCTGGCACAGACTTTCTAGCTTCCACCGCTGACCTTGGATCGTCCCAGTGCAGATCTGTGAAATAGACTTGCATGAGTCATCGCTGTGGGCTCTCGGCCTCCAGCTGGACTCACGCAGGACATCGCCATAGGCTCTGGGCCCTCGGCTGAATTCTTTGGGTCTTTAGTGTGTGAATAGATCTCCTGCACCTTTTTCTTTGTTTGTTTGTTTGTATTTGACACTTTGGGTGACTACTATAAAATAATTCTATAATTAAATGTCCTGTATTAAATCATTTTCCTTGCAGACCCTGACTACAACAGCAGTCAAGCTGCTGAGCTGATCTTTTGTCTGTCTCCTGTTTCCTGTTTTGCAGTTGGTTCTGAAGGAGGGGAAAACAGTCTCATTATTGGCCCTCAAAATGTCCATCCTTCCCCCTGTTATGCACTGGGCTTCTTGAAGGTAAGGATCATTTTCTACTTACCTCTACTTCTCTGTGGTTTCGACCATGCAACCTTTGGGATGGCATCTCAGGGCATCAGAGGTAACTTTGTGCATGTTCCTTAAGAGTGTGATAATGTTGGTGAGGACATGCAGCCTGGAAGGGAGCCTCAGGTGCCCCCAACACTGTCATGCAGCCCTTGGTACCTGTCCATCTGCTTTCTGCAAAGCCAAAAGGACTCTTCATCTCCTCCGCTGCAGGGCCAGAGGAGAGGATGCTGCCCTGTGGCATGTCCTGCTCCCTTGAGATAAGCTTTGATTGAGAAAGAGTTTATCCTCGGTCTGAGCCTTGTGCAGCTGGGCTGATCTAATCTCTGTCCACATTGTCGGTGAGTCACCCTGAGCCTAACCACGCTGTCCCAGTCTTCTGCATTTCCTTGCGGAGCTGAGCCCAACCTTTAAAAATGGCCCTTTCCAGGATACCTCTTAGCAAACAGTTATTGATTATTTAACATCCAAGGGACACAGTGGCACAGAGATGATTTTCAGACTGTGGGATTCAGCCCTTCTGCACACTCCTGGCTCTGTGCCAGGAACAGGGGTTCAGGAAGGTAAAGCTAACTCCAGGCAGCCTCTGTCTCAGAGCTCTGTGATGCCTGGCAGAGTTTACCACAGGGTGCAATTTAACTTGTGTCCCCATTAGACACACACTGGAAATGGGGACCCCATCACTGTGCTGTTTGCACCAGGCTGGGGATGAAATTGCCTTCCCCTTGGTGCCAGATGAGTGTGTAATTTCCAGCACTGTTGGGGGAAGGAGGAAGACTGGAGGTGAAGTGTGAGGTGTCCAACCTGATTCAGGGGATGCATGCTATGGGTACCAGGCAACAGAGTGGAACTCCTTCCCCAAGGACCCTGCCATTCATTCCTTTGCAAACACGGGCTAGGACCAATCAAGAGAAAAACACAGTAAATCTCAGTGCAGGCCAAATGGGAGAGCTGGCAGAAAGCCAGAAGAACACAGGCCAGTGCAGCTTGGAGAGAGGGGGCCGGTTGGGGGAGAAAGGCCTCCTGGGGAGGTGGCCAGGCTAAGGGTGAAGGAGCCACTCAGGAAACTGAATCACCTGCAGGTCTCATTGTGCAGGGTTTGCGTCCTCAGCACAGCTCCTTCAGCTTTTAACATCAGAATGGAAAATGCTTTGGGGATCATTTTTTGCAGCACCCTCTGAGCAGGTAGTGTGCCCCACGCTGGTGCATCACCTCTAAGATGATACAAATTCTTGGTGGAGTGAAAGGTACGCTGAGTCACAGTTCACACCAGGGCGGTACGTGCAATGGCTGCACACAGACTGCCACATCTCAGTGGCCCGATGTCCTGGTCCCTCTGGGCTGCTACACAAAGACACTTCAGAGTGGATAACTCATGAGAGGAAACCGATTGCTCATAATTATGGAGGTTGCAAAGTCCAAGATCAAGGCGTTGACCGATTTGGCGTCTGGAGAGAATGTCCTAGCTGCTGCCCTGTTGCTGCAGCCTCCTCGGGGAAACCTGCCCAGGCTTCTTTGAGTCTATTGAGAGGGTGGAGGCTTGGGGCTCCTTGCTTCCCAAGGCCACGGCCCCTGAGGCCATCACACTGATGTTAGATTCCAGTGTACAAACTTGGGAGACACCAATATGCAGACTGTGGCACCTCACGAAATAAAACGTTTAACCCTCCTCCTCCAGCGCCCCAGCTGGTGTCTGGTCAGCAGGCCGCTCTCCTCCAGCATTGCCTTCTGGGCCCAGATCGCTCCCCTCCCTCGCACAGCCCTGCCTGCTACAGCCCTGAGCAAGGGGAAGGAGGGCCATGGCGGGGAGCTTTCAGAGCTCCCTCCTGCGTTTCCAAACTTGCTCACACCCAACGCGAGGGCCATGGGACGCACAGTCTTGTTGAGTGCAGGGAGGGAAGGAAATGGCCGTAGAAAACAGAACCCCTGCTTGGCCAGCTGCAGCCAAGGTGCTGACATTGTGAGAGCTGGAGGACAGGGCTGTGATCTTCTCTGTCCAGGGTACTGAATAGTGACCATATGCACTGACAGATCTGGGTCAGCAGAGGAGATGGGTACATGACCTGGACACTGCAGTCGGGTGGGCATCTGAGCTCTCAAGTCAGCAAGTTCCCAGAGAGGCTGGGTGCCTGGGATACATGGGTGCTGGGTACTCCTGGGAAGGTCACCGTGTCTCCCTCACTGCTGAACTCAGTGTGGTCAAGAGCTTGCACATGTGTGAAGGGAGAGACGGAAGGCAGCGCATGTGTGGCAGAGTAGTCAGCTGCAAACCTCTCCCTGCATTCGTCAGATTTACTATCCTGACTTGCTGCTCGAGTCTGTAACAGTGACGATTTGGTTTCCAGCAGGTCCAGTGAACTGAAACCTACAGCGTTTCCCCATCTGCTGGAGGATGGACTGAGGGGAATGTGTGCCTACGGATTCATCGTGCCCACCGCTCATGCCAGGAGGACAAAGGCAGAAAAACCGGGAGCAACTCCTGAGAGCTCAGATGGGCCAGGCTTTTGCGGCTCCCCTCCCTTGAGCTTGGCTGGGCGTCCATGAGTCCACCCAGGGAGGAGCTGGCCAGCAAGTTCTCACTCTTTGAGGCTGTGAGGACCTCGGATGGCTGTTGGGCCTGAGAACTCTACTGGGCAGTTGAAGGAAGTGCTTGAGAACTCAGTAGATTCTATTCTGCTAGAGCAGCAGTTTGCAAACTGTGATCCAAACACTAACCTCAGCCTGTTGCCTGCTTCGTAAATTTTATTTGTATTAGTGCATGATTATATTCATCATGGAGAGTTGGCAAAGGTGATTAGCACATCGTAATTCTTTTTATACTCCCCTTTCCTTTCCTCCTTCCATCTCCCTCTCTCTCCCTCCATCTCTCTCTCTGTCTCTCTCTGTTTCTGTCTCCCTCTCTCTCTGAGACAGGATCTCACTATGTATTTCAGGATGACTCTGAACTTGCTATGTAGCCCAAACTGGCTTCAAATTTATGGCATGTCTCCTGCTTCAGCCTCCCCAGTGCTGAGATTACAGGTGTGCACCACCATGCCTGGCTCCTCCTGGCTTCTCTTGATCCCCTTCCCATTTGTGAAAATTCTCTTCCCTATTTGTTATTATCTACCTTTAATTTATTTATACTTTGGGTTTGTCATATAAGAGAAACCATTGCGATGTTTGAGCTCATGTGTCTGATTTATTTCACTTAACAGGGTGTTCTCAGGGTGCATCTATTTTCCTACAAATGACTCAAGTTTATCTTTTTAGCACCCTTTCTTTATCCATTTATCTGTTGATGGGCATCTAGGCTGCTCCCAAGATTTAGCTATTATGAATTGTGCTGCTACAAACATGGGTGTGCATTGATCACTCTAATATGATGACTTTAACTCTTTCATGAAGATACCTAGATGGGGAATAGCTGGGTTGAATGTAGTTTCTAGTTCCAGTTTTTTGAAGAATCTCCATACTGATTTCCATACTGGTTGTACTAGTTTACATTTCTACCAACAGTAAAGTGTTCCTTTTTCCTATCAGCCTCACCAGCATTCGCTATTATTTGGTTTCTTGGTGATGACCATTCTCTCTGGGGTAACATGTTTTAATTTGCATTTTTCTCATGGCTAGAGATAGTGAACATTTTTTCATGTATTTATTGGCCATTTGTACTTCTTCTTCATTCCAGGTTGTTGTTGTTGTTATTATTATTGTGGTGCTGGGGTTAAGCCCAAGGTCTTTATACTGAGCTACATCCTCAGCCTATTTCAATTTAGTATTTTGAGACAAGGTCTTGCTAAATCACTAACTTGCTCAGGTTGGGCTTGAACTGAGACCTTCCTGTCTAACCCTCGACAAAACCAGGCCGAAGGAGCTTTCTTGTTGGGAAGGCCTTTATTTCCACCTTATTTCTGGGTCCTTCTTTACAGAGCGGCATCAGCCTCCTGCTGCAACAGTACAAACACTCCATGCCTTGCCTTGTCGGGTCTGAGGTTCTTTGCCGGTGCTCTCTGGGGTGACTCCACTTTTAAGTGTCTCCTGCCTACCTCATCCTTGTAGGCTCAGCTTGGGTTCTACTTCCTGCAGGAAGCCCTCCTTGCCTTCACTGCCTGTGTGCAGCCAGCTTGGCTGCCGTCCCTGGCTCCTTTCATTGTCAGGTTACCCTCTGCTGGTCCCTCAGATGCTGGGCCCCAAGGCAGGACAGGCCCGGTTATCTCTGGGTCCCAGCACCTGTTAGAAGTCCCAGAACCCGGCAGGCGCTCAACAGATGTTTTCTGTGAATGAATGAACATGACGTCTGATCAAAGAAGTGAGAGCCTTTCAGGTCCAAGAGCTGCTTGGTGATGTCCAGGTGACCTTGATCAGGTGTGGAAGGACCGGGAAAGGACAGATGCTGGACACCTTTATCTGCTCTGATGTGCGGCCCCTACAGGACTGCAGGCCTGGGCTCTCCTGGAGGAACTCTTCTGTGGCTGGGAAGTCACCCAGTCAGGCTGGCAGCCCAGCCCTTTGCTTCTCCCTGTGCACTGGTCCCCTGAGATGGACTGGTTCCCATGGAGACCCCAATGGGCACCCTTCACAGAGTCCCCTGGAGCTGAAAGCAATGCTCCTATTCTGTGGCTGTCTGGGGGTAGCCACACCCGTGAGCTAGGGGACCCTCTCTAGCTTGGCTCCTTCCTTGGGCTGGGCTGGCTCAGAACTGCCATGGGCAGCAGATAACTCAGGTCTGAGGCTGAGGCCTGCATGACTTTTGGGAACCCCCCGGCTCCTCTGAGCCTCCGCAGCAAGGATGACATTCACCTCTGTGACTTCTTGCAGTCACTGCACTGGGTGACCCCTGAGCAGGGACCCAGCATCACAACAGCTTCTCCAGCTGTGCAGGTGGCTCTTGGGCAGGCCTTTGGGGACACAGCCACCCCAGGAGCAGAGCCACCAGAGGGAGGGGAGCAGCCACCCTTCCAGCTGTGTCTTCCTGTCACCCAGAGGGTGTGGGCTGCAGAAACTTCAAACTCATTTCAGAATTAGTTAGAGGAATTAATCGCTGTACAAACAGATTTCCCTTGTCAGGTGCATTTATAAATACCGCTTCCCAAGGAAGTCAATGAAAATGTCTCCTGTTGACTGCAACCCCTCCCACCAGCACACTGGCATCCCATTTCATCAAAGACCTTTGACCTAAGGTCAGTGCCCTGAGAATCGTCCTTTCCTGTTTTTTTTGGGGTTTTTTTTGTGGCATTCTTTTTTTGTTTTTCCCACAAAGGAAACAAAACAGTGATAGGACATTAGGAATCCACAATCATTACTATATTCCGTACTGTTATCCTCTAAATAGTTGCCCAGACCACAGGCCCAGGCCTGTAAAGCCAATCCAACAGCATACACATCATAAACATCAGCTTCCTTCTCTGCTTCAGTTACTGTCCTCTCAGCCTAGGTCGTGTCTGGTTGCTTATGGAGGGGGTTGGGGGTAGGAGGCGGCTTTCTTGCTGCTTCTGCCCGGGCTGCCCGCTGCTGGCACTCGGGGGTGGGGGCTGTGTTGCTTCCTGGCTGCTTGTCCCTGGCTGGCAGGGCCGTCACCCCGGTCTTATTTTTGCTGGATTCCTGAATTCTCCTCATGGGCTTCAGGTCTCAGTTCAGATCCCTCCCGTGACTGTGGGACCCACCTCTCTCCTCTTTCTCTCCCTCATGCTGTATTCCAGGGTCTGGACACCAAAACATGGAGAGGTTCTTTGTCTGCTGCTCACCACTTCGCCATTTTCCTGGAAGCCCTGTCCTTTCCTTTTACTAGATTCAGTCTGACTTTAACAGAAAGCTTACTGTCGAGCTCTTGCTGCAGACTCATATGCCTTAGGAATAAATGAAATGAGTTCTTTATTGCTTCATTCATTCATTCATTCATTCATTCAACAAATGGGTCTTTTAGCCTGGTTTTGTGCTAAGGTCCCCTTTCTCCTCGTGCCACATCCCTGCCCACCTGTTTCCTGACGCGGCCTGGACCGTGTGGATTTGTCTCAGCCCTGTGCCTTTGCATTTCCTTTCTCAACACTCCAGTCACCCTTTGGCATAAAATGATGTGCTTATGATTTTTGTCTGTTTTCTGTCTTCCAGGCTAGAAGTTCAGCCCCTGAGAACAGGGGTCCTGACTGCTTTATTCACCCCTGTTCCCAAATGCCTTGGACAATGCCTAGCAAAGGAGCAATCAGTGAATATTGTTATCAGCTCAAAATTTGTTAGAATAGGCTCAATCAGTCAGAGCTACCAGCCCCCAAGAGGGCTTATCACATGTCCCCTGTGGGCAAATGCTGTATCCATTAATTGTCAAGGTAGCCCTAGGTTTACACAGGGAATGGCAGCCAAGAGAGGGCAGGGCTTCAAGGAGGGCTTCCTGGAGGAAGTGATGTTCTCCTCACCTGAAGGGAGGCCCCGGATGAGGCTCAGGTGCCATCTCTTGCCATGGAGTAAAGAGTGCGCTGCCCACCCAGAGTGGGATGTGCCTACCAGGAACTGTCTCAGAGGTCGCAGAGGTCAAGATTGGCAGGCAGGCAGGTCAGACACCAGTGGAAACACAGGCTAAAAGCTCAGACTTCTGTCCCAGTGTGCCAAGTTATCACATCTGCTATTGAAAGGGGTATCACGCTCTGGAAAATCCTTAAAATAGTTGGAAATCAGCATTTTTCTGCTTCACATCCTCTCAAATGAGGCAGATCAAGATGTACTGAAAGAAAATAGAATTATCTTTGAGTCATATGGGCCAAAGAGTTTATGAAAAGCCCATTCAGCTCAAAGGCCAGCTGGAGCCCAAGCCTTAAAAAATGACCCTCGATTCCGCGGAGCCCCCAGTTTGCATCTGTTAAAGCACACTAAGTCCTCCCAGGCAAGCCGCACGATGGCTGTTCTACACTCCCAAAGTTGAGGTGACAGGAGTTGACATTTCTTTCCCAAAGTCCCAGGCCATAGAGATGGAGGAAAACTCCCAAGTCCACGCCTTCCCGCCCTGCAGTCTCCTCTGCCCTAGAAGGAGTGTGTGCCGGGGTCGCAGAGACACTGAAGAGCCCCACATCCTGTCCGCCTCATTTCTTTTTTCTTGCACATTTGGGTGAAGCAGAAGTTTGAGCCCAGCTGGGGCAACTTAGCATCTTAGCAAAACCTTGAGTCAAAGTGAAAAACAAAGGACCAGGGACCCAGGTCAGCGCAAAGGAGCTACATCAGGGCATTGGCTCAGGGCAGAAAAAAAGAAAAGAAAAGCAATTTTGAAAGGCTTTACAATGGTTTCACTTTTACTTATTTTTATTTCTATTTTCAGTTCACAAAACTTATATACACGTGTGGTACACAATGGGACATTTGCAATGCTTATGCATTGGGAAATGGCTAGGTCCGGCTAATAAACGTGTTCACTACTTTCTACACTTACCTCAGCAGGTTCCAAGATCATAGCATCTTGTTATGAACTGCAGTTACCATTTTAAACACTTGGCTAGATATCCTGAACCTGCCTCCCTAATTGAAATTTGGTATCCATTGACCCACAACTCCTCAGTCCCCTTCATCTTAATTTTAAAATTATTTGTATATGAGTAATTCATTATGGCTATCTATGATTTGTCAGCAGTTGTCCATATGAAGGATTCTTGAAAGGAGAGAAAACTTGCCCTGCAATTTTGTTTTCAGTTGCAATGACATTTTTATGAATACTAAGTTGAATGATTGATGAAATCCATTTAATGTGGTGGTTAATAGATAAACATTAATTTTGTACTACTTTTTTCTAAGACTGGAGCTACGGATTTTTCAGGTTTCAAATAACTCCTCCTTTCTGTCTCTCTCTCTCTCTCTCTCTCTCTCTCTCTCTCTCTCTCCTTCTCTCCCTCCCACTTCCTCTCTACCTTCATTAATGTTCTTCTATTTGGAGATGGCAGTAGAGACAGGGTCTTGCTAAATTGCCAGGCTGGGCTCGAACTTGTGGTTATCTCCTGGAGTGCTGGGATTACAGGTGTGCATTACCAGGTCCATAATTGGCATCATGGTTGGAAAGTCTAGGAAATTTTCTTCTACTAAAGTGTGGACTACAGTTCCTCTACCATTTATTTTGGTTTCTTTGTAAAAATTTGTACACAAGGTTAATATTTTAACCTTTAATATTTTAAAGATTAATATTGGCAAACAATTTTTCTGACACTTGAAAATTTACCCGGCCTTAGTGATATAGTGGAATGAAACTCTCAACCTGCTAGATGTCAGGTGTGAGTTTGTGTTTTCTAAAATCAAAGAATCAATTTTAGGAACAACAGAGGTTAAGAACAGAATATATTTATTGAGAGAATGAAAGCTTCTGTTAGAGAGAGAGACAGACAGACAGACAGACAGACAGACAGACAGACAGGGTTCCTGAGTGTGTTGCCAAATCTCTCTTTTTTAGGGAATTTTATAGAATATAGGATTTTATAACGGTGGGTCTAAGGTGGGGAAAACATGGGAACTCACAAAGCAGGCATGAGGTGGGACAAAACCATGGTCAACCAATAAGATTAATTGCACAGATAAAATTGATTAAATCAGGGACAAATGGATAGCAAGCGGACATGACTACAGAACAGTGACTCTCCCTGTAGGGGACCGGGATGGTGACTCCTGGCTTCCTCAGGGTGACAGAGACCTATTTAGAATATCAATTCTTGATGTTTATCCTTAGGAAGTATGTGGGTGCATTTGATTTATATTTTGTCTTGAGGTCTGGCCCACAGAGGAGGTGTCTGTCTCCCTCACAGTTACGAGGCCTACTGCACTGGCTCCTTTAGGGCCCAGCGCTGTGTCCAACTCAGCTGCCTGTAACATTAGGTGAATTTAGGCCTGTTCTTATTTATCCCTACGGGGTAAGACAGCAACCAAGAGCGAGCAAGATACTGCAAATATGAGGACCCCGGCTCAGCTTCTGGAAACTTTCAGTTTAGAGTCCAAGACAGAAATGTTGAAGTAGAAATTACAGTACAGTGTGGGAAATATGCTCACGGGCCATGTCCAGGGTTTAGAGGGTGCAGGATAAGGAAGGGCAGCCATGGCAAAGGCGTCTTGCAGGCACAGGTGGCTGTCTAGACCCGGAGGGGGTGACGGGTGCTCTACAGATGGCAGGGCTCACAGGGCTCAGGAGTCGGTGTGAGAGACAGATTTGGGGAAGACGTTGAGGGCAGGTGCAAAGCTCGAAGGGATGTGTTTGAGAACCAAAGCGTCATTCCTTGTGGCTGGAGCACAGAGAGGAGGGAAGGCCGGAGGCTTGAGGATGCCCGTGCAAGTGCCAATCTGTGTAATAGGAGCCTGGCAGCTACCTTGGTCTGCTGATTGGCATCATGGCTGGAAAGTCTAGGAAGTCTTCTTCTATGAAAGTGTGGACTAATTCTCCTCTGCCATTTATTTTGGTTTCCTTGTAAAGCTTTTTCAAAAGGTTAATATTTTGCCCCTGCATTTCTTTAACATTTTATTTGTTATGAAAAACCCACATGTGTAGGACCTAAAATCCCAGATGGAGGGCTTGCTTTTAACTCTGCCTCATCTCTAGGTAACTCTAGGGGGGCTCCGTCTGCTGCAATCTTGTCTCTCCTTTATAGCTACTCACCTCTAAACACACATGTCCCATGGGCTGCTTCTTTACTGCCGGCAGGATGGCCTAGGAATTTCTCAGGCTGTCAGGAGGACACCGCAGGCCAGGTAGCTTGGAACGGCAAAGATGTGCTCTCTCAGAAGCCTGGAATCCAGGTGCTGGCAGGGCAGTCCTCTCTGATGGTTCTAGGGTGATCTTCACCTCTTTTAGCCTCGGGGGGCTCTTGGAAATCCCTGCTGCTTCATGGTCCCAATCTTGGCCTCCATCATCATGTGGCCTTCTCTCTCTGAGTCCCCGAGTCCCTGCTTCTTGTTGGGAAGGACATCAGTCTTTGGATTTAAAGCCCATCATAACCCAGGAGGACCTCATTCTGACTTACATCTGCAGAGATCCTATTTCCAAATAAGGTCATATCTCAGGGCTCTAAGCAAAGTAAGTCTGGGGTGGGGACCCAGAATCCAACCTGCTGTACCTCCTTGGTTTGGTTTCTGCTCAGCCAATTCTGCTCCAGTACGTTGTGTGTCAGCTTCTTTTGGGAGCTCACTCTCCAGTTTCCTGGCAGATTTTCATAGCCTGTGCCACCCCTCTCCTCTCTGCCTGCTCCCTGGATCTGAGTTGTCATCCTGAAGCTTCTGGATCCTGTTTCACGTCTTCTGAGACACCTTCCAGGTTATTCCTCACAGTTCCTTTCTGCCTAATGCAGCCAATAATTGTCAGAGTAATCCTTCCCTCTGAGGCTTCTTCCTGACATTGCTGTGCTGTGTGGTACAGGATTTTTCATGGGTCCCAGGGTGCCCACCCACCAACTCATTCTTTAAAGCTGCTGATCCCTCATCCTCAGCCCCTCCATTTGCCCAAAGCCTGCAGTGCGGGCCGCCTATTGTAAATGCTAGGACAGCTGAGGCTGAAGGAAGGGACTGGTATCTAATCCCATCTCAGTATCCAGCATCAGCGTTGATCCAGCTCTGCTGAGCGGGGTGAGGCCCTGCCCAGTCCATCCTCTCACTTCTTCAGGGAGCCCATTTGCATGCACCGCAGGGTTCCCATGCAGATCAGCCCAGTGGGATCATCTGAGGAGCTTTTCACCAACAGAAGCCTGAGCCCTATCCTTGTGGCTCTGAGCCAGGGAATCTGGGGGGCACGTTCAGTGATCTGTGGGATTCTAATGCACAGTTGTGTGTGGGGGGACCACTTTATCTTAAACTCATTTCCCCCACAGTGCTGTGAGCTCCAGACGGGCAGTGCGTGCTTACATAGCACTTTGCACTGGGCCAGATGCTTCATGTGTGTTTCCTGCCCATGCACCAGTCCTATGAATGGTGCTTTAGTATTATAGGGATTCAAATTATCCCTGTATCCCTGGTTTTTTTTCCATATTTGATATGTTATTAGTTGTGTTGAGGATCAGTACAGACATTTCACTTTGTACACAGCCCTTAACGCACATACCGAAAAGTCTAAAAAGCCAGGCATTGTTTCTTTTTCAGTTATTCCAGTGACTTTCCAGCTTTAGCTTTGGAGGCAAATTTTCAGCAAGAGGATTCAGTACTAGCATTGTCAAATGTTGATAAAGTGATACTTAGGTCCCACTGACTCACAGTTTTGTATCATATACATTACATCCTCAAATTTCCCATCTTGCACAACACATTAACAATCAGGCAACTGGACCGACTACCATAACCAAAGACATTATGAAGCACGCAGGATTCTGACAGGGCAACAGTCAGGAAGTAGTTTTCCTTAGGAAACAACTCTTCTAGAAACAATGTGGGAATAGTAGTCATTTTAAATGTCCAAGACATATTAAGTACATGGCCGTGATTCCAAATTGCCACTTCGTGTGCTTTGTATTGCAGGACACAAAACTAACCCTCACCTGTGGAACGTTCAGCTGACACCCAGGACAGTCAAAGCCTGCCGTAATTCACTCTCCCTCTGTTTTCTGGTGTACCAAAAAATAACCAGAGAATGATTTTGCCTCTAAAAAATCATTCACACTTCAACAATGTGATGAGGTGGATCCCCTCCTTCTTAAAAATGTTTCTAGAGCTACTATAAAACTTGAATTTACATAACAATTGATAAAAATATTCCTCTGGATTGGACAAGAAGGGAGCCAGGGACCACTGAGAAGAGCTGGGGAGTGGTTTCTCCTCTGCTTCTTTGGAGGCTGCTCACTTTCATGTCTCTGTTTTCCGCAGGTGACTCTCCCTTGGCTTCCTGATGAGCTGCTCCAGCCTGCTCTCCCTTTGCTCCCTTTCCCCTTTTGCTCGCCCTTTGCTGTCCAGAGCGTTATCCTTTTCTGCTGCATGTTTTGGCTTCGTTTCCATTTTGCAGGAGCAGATTTAGCCCACAGCCTCACTGATCTCCTCTTGGGCTCCTCCTTCTCCGCCCCTGGCCGAGCTGACCTTCCCCTTGGGCAACCTCTCGGGCATCTTGGCGGTGCTGGGGATGCGTGAGGCAGCTGTGGGTGGGAGCCTGGTGGGGCTGCTCAGCTGGCCACTGCCACTACTCTTGCTGCCAAAGCTGCTGGAACCCACTAATTATCCCCTGCTTTTAGGAAACTGAGGTCAGGTAAGCCAGGTCCTGAATATGTTGTGTTAAATCTCACACACACACACACACACACACACACACACACACGTTGTATTTGAATTGCTCACCAAAAAGTACTTGTTGCTAAGTGGCACAGAGAAGGTGCTCACTAAATCACTAAATTATGCTTCTCCCTCCCTGCTAAGTGACTGTGTTAACCCCTGATAGTCTTCTGCAGATGAGGCTGACAGAGCATCTTCAGTTTAACATGCTAACTTGGGACTTTGGGAGAAGTGAACAAAAAGTCACCAAGAAGTGAGTGGGAGCCATGTGCAGGGCACTGGGGGAAGAGCCAGATGCCAGCCCCTTCTGATACATGGGCTAGGAAACAAGAAGAGCCAACCCCCAAGCAACCGGCTGATCCAGAGAAACACAGGCTGTGATGATAGTTATTGAGGTGAAATGCAATTTGATGCTTGTGGTGTTTGGTGTTTCAGTGACTTTGCAGGTCTAGGGCTGGTGGTCTGATCAGCTGTTTGGAGGATAACAGTATGCAGTGTGGCATCTGGGGTATTTCCTTCTGAGGGTGGTAGTCATTGTTGATTGCCTATTATCTTGCTTTGGGATCCTGTATCATTTTCATGGTTTTATTGGGTTGGGCCTTCTTCCGTTTTGTCTTATTTGATTTTTTGCTGTCTGATTGCATGGGCAGCTGTTTCAAGGATGGCAAGATGTATTACAGTGGCCATTTTGGATTTACTATTATCTCACTTCGAAGTCCTTTATTATATTCATTGGTTTGTTTTTATTGGTTCTGTTTTGATTTTTACTATGTTTGAAGGTATCTGCAGCTATTTTGAAGACAGCAGGTACTATGGTAATCATTGTTGATTTTTGTATTGTTTTGAAGTTCTCTGTCACTTGCCCTGATTTATTTTGATTGGCTTTATTCTGTTTTATTTTGCTTGGTTTTAGTCTCTTTAAAAAAAAAATTTAAAAAATGCTACTAACTTCAGCTGAGCAAGGGGAGGGGTAGGAGAGGAGGGCATGGCTGGGGGACAGGTGGAGGAGGATCCAACATATCAGGTGCCAGGAGAGGGCACTGGAGCCACACCTTCACAGAATCAGGGCGCTTAAGAGCAGCAGCCGGTGGGTTGACAGAGATGGCATGTGAGACGCTGGCCAGTCTGGAGACTGGAAGAGTCTATGGCTAAGTTCTGTGCACTTCCCTAGGCAGCCTTTGTAACCAGCTGCCCAACCCTGATGGCCAGGGCTGGACAGAATGAGATAGAATGGTCTGTGAAACTGAGCAAGTGTCTTAAACTCCCCCAACTTGCAGTTTCCTCTCCTGAAAAATAGGTCGAAGAATCTCCTGGTTCCTACCTTACCCTGTTGTTTTTTGTTTTTAAACAATGATGGGAAAGTTTTATTTTTGCTAGAGTCAGTGAAACTTCCTTGTACGGGGAGCCTTCCTTGAAAGGGGACCTCCCTTGTAGGGGAGCCAATTGTGGCAGGCACAGCTGCTGAGTCTCCAGGTCTGCGTGAAGCAGGGCAGGGGATGCTGGGGAAGGGTTTCTCTGTAGCACAGGAAGTGCATGGAAGGAAAAGGAAAAGAAGAAAGGGGTGGTGGGGCTAGCAAGAAGACAGCCAATACTTTTGTTTTGTGCCCCTCTCATTCCCACTCTTCTTGGTGTCTTCTGGAAATGCTCGAGGCAGTGGGAGCTTTGTGGAAACTGGGTGAGGGCACTGAGGGAGATGAAGCAGTGGGCTGGGGAGAGGATGAGGAGGGAGAAGTTGGCTATAGATCAGCTGGAATCCCCTGAACTGTGGGTGGGGCTGGGGCTTCACTGTGATGGGGAATTGGGCTTTGGGTCAGATTTGCCAGGACTCTGAGGGCCAAGCAATCCCTCATGGTGACAGTGTTTGACTCTGTTCTAGGAAATGTTCCTTACATGCAAGTTGAACTTCTGTAACTACTGCAGAGGGATTGAGTTGTTTGCAGTCAAAGGCAACCGGGACGGCCCAGACTGTGGAGCGCTCTTAGGGCTCCTGGTGCCGAGAGCAGGGCCCAGGCAGAGGCTGGTCTCTGTGCTCTCCTGGCGACTCCCATATGCAGTCAAGCGTGAGAGCAGTAAGCTAAGGCAGGGCTGATGACGTCTTCTGAAAGGTGTAGACAGTGCAGGTGTTGCAACAGGAGAGAGGCGTGGGCTCCATGGGCGTGCATGTGTGTGACCGAATCTAGTAAACATCAGGCAGGCAGAGGGCCGGGCTTGGGCCACCGTGGTGCTTTGCGAAGCCCTGGTCTGATACATGTTGTAACACGAATGAGACGTTAAGAATAAAGAGGAGCACAGAGCTTTTCACAGGCAGACGGCATGACGGCTCAGAGCCGGGTGCTGAGGCCCTGTCTAGAAGTCCCTGCTCGGCTGCCCACGGCCAGCATGACGGGGCAGCTCCTGGGCTCCTCTCTGCCTCCCTTTCCTGCTCAGTACATGGAGATGAGGAGAAGCATCTCGGGCAGAGCTGGCAGTGGATTCATGAGGGGTAGCTGCTGGGTGGGCACAAAGGAAACTTCTTCAGAGCATTGGTGTTTGCACTTTCTTTTCCCTTTTTTGGCGATTATTGTGTTTTTGTACAGTGGGAAGACCAGCTTGCTGCTAACCAGCCCCTCCAACGTGTGCGCGCGCTTTCTGACTGGATGACCACGTGGTTTTAATAAGTGCTTGTAACTAAGGCAACAAGGAGGCTGACCTCAGGGGAGACAACTTTGGTTTCCTGACAATTCAAGTTAATTACTGGGAGTAATTAGCATGTTAATCTAGGTCTCACACTCTCCTCTTAGTTTGAGCATCCACAAGAAGAATGAACTTTGCCAAGAAAAACTCAGAAAGGAAATAAAACCTCCAGAAGGTCTGGACAGTAGCAATGTTCTTCTCCCCCACCCCAATGCCCCAGGGTCTTCTAGGGAGCAGCCAGGGTGGGTAGGGCACGGGCAATGTGGGGCTTTCTACAGTGTGCCTTTTATTTATTTATTTATTTTTGAGGAAAAAAAAACTATAGTTTTGTGATTGAATTCAGAGCCTTTTCACTGAGCTACATCCCCAGCCTTTTTTTGGAAAATTTTTTAAAATTTTGAGACAGGGTCTCAGTAAGTCACAAAGTTCTCCAGGGTGGGCTCAGACTTGTGATTTTCCTGTCTCAACCTCTCAGAGTACAGGGTATGTTTTAATATCCTGTCAAAATCCCTCTGGGGAGCCAGGCATGGTGGCTATCCGGGAGTCTGAGATAGGAGGATCATAAGTTTGAGACCAGCCTGGGAAACTTAGTTACTTGGTATGACCTTGCCTCAAAATGAAAATGAAAAGGGTTGGGGATATAGCTCAGTGCTCCCCATGCTCATTCCCAAGTTATGGGTAAAATATCTTGTGGGGCCCCTCTTATTTTTCATCATTATTACCTTGTTGTTTGCATGGTTATGATATAAACAATGACCATTTGTCCCCTAGAAGACAGTGAGCCCTGGGGTGTGAAGGCTGGGGCCAGGAATTGCCGAGCCCTATTACTGGGGTGCTAGCTCACCACACCTCTCCCAGAAGTGAAGCTCCTCTCCTGAGCATGGGTCAGTCTAAACAGTGTCACTAGGGGAGTGTCTGCAATAGCTCACCTTCCTGCTGGCTGGTCATTGCTGGCGCTGTTGCTCAGTATTTCCATGTCCTCCCTGGGCTTCTGGGATGGAGATCAGTACCTAGTGATGCATGGCCTCACCAAGTCGCAGTGAAGGTGTCACGGTCCTGTAGTTCACCCCTCTTCCCATCTGTCCAGCCCTGGAGCTTTCTTTGCTGCAGCCCAAGCCCTGTTCTGCTGCTGTAGGAGTTTGAGAGCTGCCTCCTCCCTGTGAAGCCAGCCTCGGGCACCTGGTTCTTCAGTGCTGTGGGCTGTGTTCACTGGCTCGCCGCCAACGAGAGGAGTGCATCTGTGCTAATCTATGCTATCACTTCTACTTCTTTGTGTCCTATTCAGTTCTCTATTTGGGATGCCAAGAACATAGGACAGTCATGACCCCTGGCAACACTGACTCCCCAGCATGTAATGGCCAGTGTGTCCTTCCGCCTGTGATCCCAGAAGCCTAGGTAGACAATCTCTTTGCATCGTTATGCACATATTTTGTATTGATTCTTTTCCTTAGGGAGTCCTAATATGCTGGGCAGACGCAGGAGGGAGACCTGGGAATTGTTCTTGGATCCCAAAGCATCCCTTCATCTGAGTTTCCTTCTTTCTGGGGCTGTGATCCAGGGAGAGAGGACGCTCAGCTCGGGCTGTGTGCTGCTGGTCAGAATGTTCTTCCGGCTTCCGCGCAGCAGCAGGATTAGGCTCCACCTCCCCCCAGCCCCTTCCTCCCGAATGGAGCCTCATCGCCCTCTCCTTAGCTGGCAAACACACTGATGGCTTCTCCTCATCAGTGCTGCCCCTTAAAAATGGCGAAGGCTGCCTGCAGGAACAGTAAGGAAATTCTTTGATTGTCGCCTGCTTTCTCCTCTCATTAGGGACAGTTTCTCCTTTGAGGCCGTGAGCACTGTCTTGGAGATGAGGATGTCCTGATCTAGCCCAGGCTTTGTTTAGCCTTCAGAGTGCCCTCTCTGAGACTCAGTTTCCCCATCTGTAAAGTGAGACAATTGCTGTACAGCAGGAATTCCTAGATTCTTCCCTGCCAATATGCTTTTTGGTTTTCTGCCTTTAGAGGATGCATTGTTGAAAGATGTTGTCTGTCAAATAGAGCCTATTTAATAGCATTAGATTTTCCATGTTTTGTTAAGACATCCATAACTTCCGAGCAGACCTTCTCAGGATCACAGTGTAAGCAAATCGAGTCGGTGTGGTTTCTTGCAGATGCTGGTGAAGCCTCACCTTGCTTGGAAGGGAGATATTCCCTTTGCAATTTAAACATATTGAAAATAGTTCTCCTGGGGAACCCAGACTCAGTACTACAGGTACCTGGACTTTAGAACCAACTCTGCAATTCTGTGAAATGGAAAGACCCTTGTGGACTTTAGGCTCAGAAACTTCAAGTCTACTAGTTCACCTGGTGTGGCCCTAGAGTGCGATAAAAATTCACACACGGCTTTGAAACACCTTCATCTAAAAGGTAGAGTTCAGTTCCTCCCTCCTTAAGTGTGGACTCTGCTTGGAAACTCTGTAAGAATGGAGAGGAAATGCTGATGTTATACTTCCAATGCTAGGGCATTATATTAGTCGCTTTCCTGTTGCTAGGACAAAATACCCAACAGCAGCAGTCGTAAGCTGACTCTAAATCTAAAAACTTGGCAGAAGGACGTGGTATAGGAAAGCTGCTCACTTCACGGCAGCCAGGAAGCATAGAGAGAGAGGAAAAGGAGGAGCCTGGGAGGGATATAAACCCTCCAAATCTCATCATCACACCTCCTCCAAGCAGTGCCAGCCTCTTCACAGCACATCTAGCTAGAAACTCATCAAAATGAGATTGATCATCCCACATGATCCCACCACCTTCCAAAAGTCCCACTTCTGGACATGTGAGACTTTTGGGAACATTCTAGATCTAAGATGTAACAAGCATAACGGGGATGGCAGCTTCCCCTCTTACTCTCTCTGGGATCACTTGTTCTGGAGGAAGACAGCATTCGTGCTATAAGGACAGTCAAGCAGCCTATGGAGGAAGTCTCACAGTAAGGAGCTGATATGTCCCACCTACTCTCCCATGGGGGGACCGTCTTGGAAGCTGGGTTATTTTGTCTATTGATGCTTTAACAAATTAGCACACATTTAGCAGCCTCCAAGGTCACAGTTCATCTTACAGTCCCATGGAAGTACAACAAGGGGCTTGCTGGGCTGAAATCTAGTGTTCACAGGCCAGTGTGCCCTTCAGGAGTATCTAGTGGAAATTCTGTTCTTGGCCCTTTCCAGCTCCTGAAAGTTGCTCACATTCCTTGGTTTGTGGCCCCTGCCACCACACATTTTCAGAACCACTGACATTGCATCATTCTTACACTGCTTCTGTTGTCACCCCTTTCTCTTACCTTCCTCTTCTGCTTTCTTCTTATATTGTTAAGACCCCTCCCCCATCACATTAGCTTCGCCTGGCTCATCCAGGGTCAGGTCTCCGTCAAGTTGGCAGTGTTGGTCTACCTGCAGTGTGACTCCCTTTCACCATGTACCCTGCATACTCTTAGGTTTCAGGGCTCAGGGTGTGGACATCAACCCTGGCACTGTTATTCTGTCTGCCACAGAGTGAATTGTCCAGTGCTGGCCAACCCTTCCCTTCAGTGTCTTCAGGCATTGCTAAGGTGTGTGTTTTGGGAAGCCTCTTGAGAAATCCCAAGCCAGGACTTCTCAGCTTAGCTGCTCACTAATTCCTGACCCACAGAAATTGTGTGGTAACATATTTATTGTTTTAAGCCACCAGGTTTTAGAGTAGTTATACAGCAATAGAGTCCTACTATAGGTAGATTAATTAACCTATATCAACCTCTCTTATTTATAAAATAGAGATAGTTCCTAATAATCTTGCAGGAACTTTGTTTGTCAATGCTGAGAAAATATCTGTCCATTAGCATTATACTTCATAAATAAATGCTTTCTATTTTTTCTTTGTCTCTTTCTCATAGCACCAGCCCCTGGTAGTGGCAAAGACTAAGGGTTCATGCTGGAGTCCAGCTGCGGCAGGGCTCAGGGGTCCCAAAGGTGGTCAGGGAGTCAGCGAGTGAGAGACAGAAGACACTGCACACCAGTCTGTGAGTGAATCTGAATCTATTTTATTTT
>PVLA01005592.1:0-142603 GCA_004027455.1 Hydrochoerus hydrochaeris
CTGCAACATGCCCTATTTGTTATTAATTATTTAAATATTGGACATGATCAGTTAAATAATATGGAGAGACACTGGAAACGTCCTACCTTAATTCCTCAGGTTTTTGTCAAATGGAAAGATTTAACTACTGGATTATGGAAAGGCCCAGATATCTTACTAGCCTCTGGGTGAGGCTATTCTTGTGTATTTCCACAGGATGGAAAATCCCCCATTTGGATACCCGATCGCCTCGTCAAAACTGCAGCTGCCTCAAAGGAGAAGGAGACCTCATCCTCCCCTACCCCCACAGCTATTCGGCTTAAAATTAAAAATTAAAGAAGGGGGAGATGCGGCACCCTTTTCCATCCATCCACGCCTTGTGACAAGGTCCACGGGTGGAGGAGAGCACTTCCCCAGGAAAAGGACACCGCATGTGGGAATTGGGCATGGGGATCTTGGAATGTTTTGTACTGATAATTGTAATTTGTGTAGTTCACATGTGTATGTTTTTATGTAATGCTCAATATGGAGTCGAGGGTGGAGACTCCAGGGGAGTTGCTGGAGGCCCTCTAGATAACCCCTTTGTGAGGACTGGTTGTGGGGTTTTGCCTTCTGTGAGTAGTGTGAGAGAGTTTATGCGGAAGCTTTAAATGAAAGAGCTCATGGAGGAGGATTTGCGGGGTTCCTGTGAGACAACTGCCCTGAGACACTGGACAGGCAGCCAAAGACGGGCAACTAGGACACATATGTTACGCCACCAGCCGCCTAAGACAGGCACAGGACCAATTGCTGTCCTGCAGGCCCATGATGGGTAAGGCCTGGTTGGGTTCATATGAAGAGTCCTTGACCCAAGACAGGCGCTGTCTCACAGGGACTGCCATACTCCCATAAGTGATAAGGGAAACAATATAGGGAGCAGCATAATAGCCTCACACATCTCTTCCTCCTGCAGGCATCCAGGTGCATCGGCTTACATTTCCCAAGCTAACTAAGTAACAAGATTGAGATGTTACAAAGGTGAAAAGAGTTAATTAAAACCTATTGTTTAGGATTGTCCTTGCCTGGCCCTAAGCCTGGGGCGCTTCCTGCTTGGGGCTGGGGGTTGCTGCCAAGGTTAGCAAATATATATTCCAGCTTCTAAAAAATAAAGTGGATTCAGATTCGCTCACAGACTGGTGTGCAGTGTCTTCTGTCTCTCACTCGCCAACTCCCTGTCCACCTTTGGGAAACCCTAGCCCTGCCGCAGCTGGACTCCGGCACCAGACACTCCACTGTCAGGGCACGGTTATGTGTTATCTGGTTGAAGACACCTAGTTCCACTTGCTCCCTAAAAAAGTGATAACTGAGGTCCCCTCAGGGACACTGAGTGGTGAGACTTGAGATTAATTTGATTGTTTGGTCCCCATCCTGGGACAATGACTACTGTATGGCAGCCCCCCAAATAATCCAAATAATGATGTTAGGCCAGGAGTTCAAATGAGCATCTAAACTAGAAGATCTTCTCCCTTGCAAGCAGGAGGGAAATGTATTGCAGCCCCAAGCCCCAGCTGCCCTCTTGATTTACACACATGCAAACCTGTGACGCACAGCTGGCTCACCACATCCTGTGTCCAGCCAGGACCAGAGAGGCAGGCACCCTTGCATGAGGCCTGGCATTGAGAGGCATTTGGGATAATCTGTTTTGTTTTGGTTTTTGTTTTTCCAGGTTGTTTTTTTTTTTAAGTCAAGATCTTGCTATGTAGTGAAGGTTGGCCTTGAACTTGCTGATGTAGCCTAGGCAGGCCTTGAACTCATCGCAATCCTCCTGCCTCAACTTTGCAAGGGTTCAGGACAATCCATGCCCAGTGCTCAGCACCTTAACCACTGCGTTAATCATCTAATGCTAGTATAACAGAAAATTCACGAAGCCATTTCTCTACTCAGATGACATGACAAAAACTGTCCCAGATGACTTGTCTGACGAGCTGTCACAATTGGGCCCTGGGTTGCTGGAGCCCAGGCTCCATGCAGCAGCCCAGGGCAGTGGCAATGCCAACCCAGGTGGGTCTTGCTGATGCTCAGCCGGTGCTGAACCATAGCCCTGGCTCTCCCCAGGGAAGCCTGTGATGGTGACAGACAGTTCCAAGATGGGACACACAGGGCAGAGACATTGCAGCCTGTTCTTTGGCTGTCACCCCCACTACTACCCCATGCTCTTGAAGGGGCCCCACCCAGGCCGGCTGCCTGCAGTTCAGCCTCCCTTCTGCTTCTCAGGCTTGTTCTGGAATTATCCGACAGAGGTGAGGACTGGGCTGGAGGGAGCATAGTCTGCCCAGGCCGAGACGGCAAGGGGCTCAGGGAGACGGGCGCTGAGGGGGATCCAGAGTAGAGACAGGTGCTGAGGGGGATCCGGAGCGTGCGAGCCCTGGGGATGGCATGCTTGGTGGAACACTAGGGGACCTACTAGTCCAGGGTCACTGGGGTGGTCAGCATGCCACAAGGAGTGTGGGGAATGTGTGTCCAGTCCTTCTGAGACAGAAACCATTGGGAGAGAAAAAACTATATGTACTTGTTATATGTTTTTCCTGTTCCCAAGATATGTCTACCAAGCTGGGTTAGAATTCCACAAATAAAACTTCTGAGGTGCAAACATTTTCAAACCGAGCTCAGTCATGCCCAGCACTGGGAAGTTGTGTCACCACTACTGTCCCCAAGTCAAGGCCAGCCCCTGCTGACAGTGAGAAAGTGAAATTAGGACTGAGTTCCTCTTATTTGGATCTTTTGCTCCTTCTTCCTCCTCATCTTGGTGGCACTGGGGATTGATTCCAGGGCTTACCACTGAGCTGCATCCACAGCCTTTTTCTTTTAAAATTTTTTTAAGAGTATATGTTTGAGGCTGGGGATTTAGCTGAGCGGCATAAGCACCTGCTTTGCAAGCACGCAGTGGTGAGTTTGATCCCTGGTACTGATAAAAAAAAAATTAAAAAAAGAGTATATGTTTGAATGCCAATCATGGTGGCACAAGCCTGTAATCCCCATACCTTGGAGGCTGAGGCAGTAGGATCATTGTGAGTTTGAGACCAGCCTGGATTACAAAGTGAGCTCAAGACCTGCCCGAACTGCATAGAGAGACCCTGTCTCAAAAAGAAAGAAAGAAAAAAAAAGTATGTATTTGTAATACATAATGATTCCATTCATCATGAAGAGTTGGTATATGGACATAACATGTCTTAATTAATTTTATATTCCTATCGCCTCCTACCCTCCCAGATGCATTTCTCCCTAATCTCCCTCTTCCTCCCTCCATCTTTTTTTCCTATGGTTTATCTTTTATTTTGCTCTTTATTTATATCTTGGGTTTCTCATATGAGAGAAACTATGTGATTTTTATGCTTGTGTGTCTGATTTATTTCACTTAACATTAGGGTCTCAGGGTGCATCTGTTTTCCTAAAAATTATTCAAGTTCATCCTTCTTTATGGCAGAGTAGTACTCCACTGTATATAAATTCCACCTTTTTAAAAAAATCCATTCATCTGTTGATGGACATATAGACTGCTTCAAGATTCAGCTGTTGTACCTGGCTAACAAAGTAGCAGCCAAACATGGGGAATTATTTTAAGAAATAGATCAATTCATAATTAATCTTGGTTCTTGGAAATGGACATTCTAAAATGCTAAAGATGTTTAGATTAGTTATTTTTTGAGGTAATTAGCCAGGTTTCCTCTGGTTCATATCACTAGTATATACCTTTTTTAACCCTTCATGGAGAAGGGCAATCTCAGTCTACAGTTTCTACCACAGTATAATCCCTCTTGTAATCCAAATAAAACAGCTTATCTGGTATAAAAAAAAGAGTTAGCTGTTATAAACTGTGCCCCTGTAAATATGGGTATACATGCACAACTATAACATGATGACTTTAACTCTTTCAGGAAGATATTTGAGGAGAATAGCTGGGTGGAATAGAATATCTTGTTTTAATTTTCAAGGAATCTCCATATTGATTTCCATAATGATTGTACTAGTTTACATTCCCACTAACAATGAGGAAAAGTTTCTTTCTACCCCCAGCCTTGCCAGCATTTGCTGTTATCTGATTTCTTGACGATAGTCATTCTTTTTGAAGTAAGACAAAATCTGAGTTTAGTTTTAATTTGCATTTCTCTAATGACCAGTGATGTTGAACATTTTTCATGTTTTTATTGACCATTTCTATCTTCTGAGAAGTACCTATTCATTTCAATTGCCCATTTTTTTAATTGGTCTTTTATTTTAAAAGTCTAATTTTTTTGAGTTCTTTGTATACTCTAGCTATTATTCCTCCAGCCAAGGAATAGCTGGTAAAATTTTTCTCATTCTGTAGTTGTCTCTTCACTTGATGGGTTGTTTTCTTTGCTGTAAGATGATTTTTAATTTGATGTCATCACAGTTATTAATTCTTGGTATTATCTCTTGTATAATTAGGGTTCTGTTTTGAAAGTACATGTCTGTGCCTACGTTTTCAAGAGTTTTACCTATTTTATCATGTAGCAGATTGTTTCTGCTTTAATATTTAGATCTGTTATCTAAATATTAGATATTAAATATTATATATATTTGTTTGATTTTAGGTTAGTATATGGTGAGAGCTATGGGTCTAGATTCAATCTTCTGCCTGTGAATAGTCAGTTTTCCCCATCACTACTTGTTTTTTTACCCTCTGTATGTTTTTTTTTCCCTAAAAAAAAAAACACTTGTGAACTTTTCTAAGAAGAATAAAGTAAAACAGCAAGAGCTCTCTTCTTCCTGGCCAGGGTGACCGTTGAGCACAGGGCAGGATTGGAAGGCAAGTGCTGTCAGGGACATGATGCCCAGCTAAAGACAGACACCACAGCCTGCTGCTCCCGCCGGCCGCCGCGTGTGGCTGTGGCTCTCTCGCAGGCTGCTGGCAGGCCACTGCTGCTCCCCTGGTGGCTGGCAGGGATGTGCTGCCTCCGTCACTCAGCTGGCCTAGAAACACCTGAGAGCGAGTCTATGGGGAAAGCCCATGAGTACAGCAGGGCCTGGTCATCTGAGACCTTGACAGCGGCAGAGGCCAGCAGGGAGGCACTGTACCAGGGATTGTCTCCTGACCAGAAATGAAAGGAATCTAATCCTTGTGAGTTGTAGGTCTGGGGGCCATGTGGAAAGGGTGCCTGTAGTCTTAGATGAGGAGGTGTTAGTGTAGCTCGAGTTGGCATCAGGAAGGCTTGGGATGTGGGATACTGGAAATGCTTGGTGTGCAAGACTTAGAATGCCTTTATTGTTTAGTGGTGAGGAGCAAGAGAGGGAAGGATGGGTTCTCTTGGAAGACGGCTCTTCCTCCTCTCCATCAGACGAGCTGTCTATGGTGAGGTAAGTCACCTCGAATTCCTTGTTTTTATTAGAGGACTGGTTGTGAGAAGCCACCTGATGCTCCAAAGTGGAACTCTAGCATCCCTCAACTCCACTGTACAAAACAGAAACTTCCTGTTTTGATGACATCGGTGCCCAGGAGCTATCTTCCTTAAACTGTATTTCATAGCAGTCTGTATAGTGCTTTAGGATTCGCATAAACAACTCATCAATAATAAGGTGTTCCACAGTTCTCAGAGGAAGATATACAAATGGAAAATAAATACATGAAGAAATGTTCACCATCACTGGTCATTCGAGAAATGCAAATTAAAACAACATTGAGATTTCACCTCACTCCGGAAAGAATAGCAGCCATCAAGAAATCAACTGATAACAAATGTTGGCGAGGTTGCAGGGAAAAGGGAACACTGCTCCACTGTTGGTGGGAATGTAGACTGGTGCAACCACTATGGAAACCCATATGGAGAATTCTCAGAAGACTAGGATTGGGAGCCCCATTCAATCCAGCTATTCCCCTCCTGGGTATTTTCCCAGAAGAACTGACAAGTTCATATCACAATGATATATGTGCACCCATGTTCACAGCAGCACAATTTGTGATAGCTAAATCTTGGAAAAAACCAAGATGCCCATCAACTGTAGAGTGGATGAAAAAGATGTGGCATTTTTATACAATGGAATATTACTCAGCTATAAAAAGGTAAATGGAGACAACTTGAGACTCCTCAATAGTGGAATAAATAAGAATCATATTTGTAAATATCACATTGTGTCTCTAGTGTAAAAAGTAATTAAGAACTATAAGTGTAATAAAACCTAAATGTGTAATTGCTATTGTAAAAAAGAGGAAAAGAAAGTGCTCTCAGGGATATAGCTGCATGTATGTGTGTGTAAAATAGATGACCATATTGCTGAATCTTTGTTGGATCTTTGAGCAGAACTGTTTGCAGTCTCACTGTTTGAATGTCTACTATGTATCCTTTAACTTTGTAACTTGAACAACTACATCCAAGATAACAATATGTAATTTATAAACTAGTAATTTCTTAGTGGGGTTTTTTCTTTTTCCTTTTCTTTCTTTCTTATAGAATTCTGTATTGTTGCTACCCTTTTTTCTATATTTTTTCTTTAAATAAAATTTTAAAAATGTATAATTGCTATTGTAAAAAAGAGGAAATAGGAAGTGCTATAAAAGATATAACTGCATGTATATTTAAGTGTGTAGGATAACCATTTTTGTGATAACCATATTTCTAAGTTTTTATTGAACAGATCTGTTTGCAGTCTCACTACTTGAGTGTCCACTTTGTGTGCTTTAATTTTGTAACTTGAACAACTATTTCTAAAAGAACAATATGTAATTTATCAACTAGTGATTTCTTACTGTATCTTTTTTGAAATTCTGTACTATTTCTACCCTTTTTGTTTTTTTTCTCTTTAAATAAAAAAAAACTACAATAAAAAAATAATAATGTGTTCATATGGAGCCTTATTATCACAGACAGGACAGACCCAGGTGGCTTTTTGCTCATTCATCTGAATATAAAGAGTTGTGTTGGCCAGGGATTTAGGTCAGCAACATAAGCACCTGCTTGGCAAGCACGGGGTTGTGAGTTTGATCCCTGGTACCAAAAAACAAACAAACAAACAAACAAAAAAACTTGTGTCAAAACACTGCGGATGAGAAGATGTAAAGGCACAGTGGAACCATCAGCTGCACTGTACCAAGTGGACACAGTAGAGAAACCCTTTACTAGTTGTAGCTGTCTCACCATCTGAATCTGTAATTAATTTCTCTTTGACTTAAGCTCTAGAATGATCCAGATTCCTTGTTCCCTTTACTCATAACCTCTGAAGAATTGTTGAGGACAGCTGTTTTCCAAGATATGCTGTCATGGAAAAGGTTCTTTCAGTTTCCACAATCCAAGAAACAACAACAGTGTTTGGTGCAATGGTGGACAATCAGACAAGTGTGGTGACATGAACTGGTCTCCTGGGTTGCTTTGGTTCCACAACATTCTTAGTAGGTAGAAGGTAACCTGGAAAACTGAAAGGTTTTGTATTCACTTTCACGCAAAGATTGAGTGGGAAGTGGCCTTCGGTGGACAGTTGGTTTCAGATAAACAAAACCTGAACTGGACTTGCATTGTGAAGTCACATTTGCTCCCAGGAATACCAAGGAGCTACTGACCTGCCACACTTGTTGCAGGGTCAAGGCAAATACAAAAGTTTTCTCAAAAGCACCAGCTGTTGTCAGATGCTAGACTGGTGGGTTTTATCAGTCCACCCAGTAAGTCATAAAATGGTAGTTTTTGAAGTTTTATATTCAGATGAACTGGGTGAAGAGCTGATGTAAGATGTGGGAGGTCTGGTTCATGTTTAAGTCCCAGAAGAGAAAGAAGAAGTAATGTGATGATGTGGGACGGCCACCATAAGTGAGCTGTGGAATGGTAGATGGAGACAAAGTTGCTGGCACAGGACCCGAATGTACCCTGGCAACAGGCAAGTCCACAGGTGTCATGATTTTCTAGGGGAACTGCACCAACAGAGTGCTTTAATTTTAATTTGTACAGTGGACTACAGCCAGCCTTGAGTAAATGCAAGGCTTTTGTGAGTTCATAGTTGTGTCTGTGCTTATTTCTTCCAGTGTAGCCCTATAATACTTGGAGTTCAGACACCCTAAGATTCGTAATCATTTTCTTTAGTTGCACACTGTTCACCATCTTGGGTCTCCCAGCACCATTTTGTTTTTTGCACCAGGGATCGAACTCATGACCTTGTACTTGCCAGGCAGGTGCTTATGCCACTGAGCTAAATCCCCAGCCTACAGCACCATTTGTTAAAGAGGCTATCTTTCCTCCAGCAAAAGATTTTGGTCCCTTTGTCTCTGTATCTTCTATTGTTTTCTGCTCATCCACATGTCTGGTTTTTTCCCCTAATACCATGTTATTTGTATCACTATAGCTTTGTAGTATAACTGAAGTCTGGAATTGTGATTCTTCCTGCCGTGCTCTTAATATCCAGGATTGTTTCTTCTATTCTAGGTCTCTTCTGGTTCTATATGAATTTTTGGAGTGTTTTCTCTAGTTTGGTGAGGAATGCTATTGGTATTTTTATTGGAACTGTGTTAAATTTGCATATCAGTTTTGGAAGTATGGTCATTTTCAGTCAATTAAAGAACAGAACATATCTTTCTGTTTTCTTATGCCCTCTCACATCTCCTTTTTCAGAGTACCAGTTTTCAGCACAGAGGTCTTTCACTTCCTTGGTGTTATGGCTTTTATCTAGAGGTCCCCCCAAAGCCTCATGCACTCGTAAGTGAGGTTTTTCAGAGCCAGCTGGATCTCGGGTGCAACGCTGGGATTAAGGGCACCCTGGATGTGGGCAGCAAATACATACTAAATGTGATAACGGTACCTCTACTAATCACAGAAAATTCAACAGTAGTAACAGAGTTAACTATATGAAGATTAGTAACAGAATTAACTATGTGAAGACTAATAAAGCTTGATGCTTATACTATTAAAGATATAAGGGGTTGAGAGTGGAAGAATGCAAAAAGAAAATTTTGAAGAATTAATGAGATGAGAAGGAGAGAAAAGTGACACAAAGGATCACATTATGGAGTAGAAGGGTATAGTGGTAACTTGGTCCACAAACTTAATTCTGTCCACAAGTCCGGTTCCAGAATATGCTTGTAATTTGGTTGTGACCAGAATCATGGGAAGAATTAAATTTGCGAACTGAGGTACCACTGTATAGAATCAGAGAAAGAAAAAAAAAAAACATTACAAAGAGGGAGGGGCCACTACGTTCTGTTTTCTCTTGCATGGTGGCACAAAAATCTTATCACATCACACCACCAGGTGGCTACACTCACTTCTCTGTCACCTTGAGAACACTGAGTGCATGGCTGGGTGCCTGCTAACTGCACTTCCTCCCTCCTTCTGGCCCCACACACCGGGCTCTTCCCCCAGGGCCTCTTCATCACCACTATTGACTCCAGAAGCACCCGTGCCCTTTCTTCTTGCCATTCAGGCCTTGGTTCCAAAGTCCCTTCCAGAAAAAGTCCTTCCTTGTGCCCCCACCACCCCAGGTGTCCTAGCAGTGTCAGCCAGTCTTGGGGCCCTTATCGCCAGCCCCCTTGTGACACGAACATATCAGGATGGCACCTTTATCCATTTCCTTCACTGCACATTCCCCGAGGCCTGGACCAGCGCTGGGGCTCAGGCGAGGGTGGGGAGTGGAATTGTGGAACACAACTGGACACCCTGACCAGGGGCTGCCAGAGCCCTCCTCTCTGGGACTCACTGTTCTTCAGTGTTCCCCGCGCCACCCAAGAACCTCTGGAGAGTACACAAGGGAGATGCAACATAGCTTCTCTTTTCTTTCTTTCCCCTCCCTTATTAATTAATTAATTAATTATTGCCGCAACCCAGGAGCACTTTATTACCACTGAGCTACATCTCCAGCCCCCACCCCGTTTTTTTCAGTCAGAGCCTAAATTGCCTAAGTGGTACTTAAACTTGTGACCCTCCTGCCTCAGCCTCTCTCAGAACTGGGATGCAGGCATACGCCACTGCCAGCTATAGCTTCTACCTTCACCCTTGCAGCAGCACTACTGCACAAGCAAGATTAACCTCATAGTCCGTAAGAGAAATTCTTAGTGCTGCCTGATATACCAGACCTTGACTGCTTTCTTTAAACAAAACACCCCCCTCCCTCCAGGGGCCCAAAGCAGAAGCAAGAACTCAGGTTTCCAGGATTGTGCCAAGTCCTTTGCCATGCACTGGTGTTACTAGGATAGTAAGGACTTGACTTTCACTTCACCTTCCTCCAGCAAGAAGCTTCTCCAGTGAGGAGCCTGTTCTCAAGCCCCCATGATACTCCCTGCATGCTGGGGTCCTTAGTCCTGTCTAAGGCACGTGGTCGGGCACTTTTCAGGGAAAGCAGGCCCCAAAGTCAAGCCTGCACAGCCAGGGATGGTGGTCCCTAGCTGTCCTGAAATGGGCAGTGGGGGTCCTCACAGCTCTGGTGTGAGCATGCCCACCTCCAGGGGGGGAAGCGCTGCTCTCTTTCCAAATTGCACCTTGCCTGCTATCTCTCTTCCTCAAATGTTAAGAAACTACAGCAGGTGCAGCGATGCAGGGCCTCCCAGAGTGGAACACACAGTTCCTTTGCTGGAGTTTTTGTTGTTTGTGGCACTGCAGATTAAACTCAGGCTAAGCTACACTGAGCTACATCCCCACACTTTTTTGAGACAGGGTTTTGCTAAATTTCTCAGGCTGGCCTTAAGTTTACAACTTTCCTCCTTAGCCTCTTGAATTGCTGGGGTTACAGTCCTCTCCATCTTACCTGGCTGTGTGCGGTAGTTCATACGAGCAACCATACAAGGCACCAGTGACTTGGGAGCTTTGGAGGGTCAAGGCAGGGTGCTGTGGAGATGGAGGTGTGAGGAGGAAACGGACTGAGACACGGGACCTGAGAGGGAGCCTCTATTATCCATTCTTTTCATAGGACACAGGAAGTCCACAAAGACTCAGGGATATTTTCTTATTCTTTTGTGCTCCCCAAATCCCCTTCCAGAATAACATCATTAGTGTTCCTGGTGGTAGACAGGCTGATGACGAAGCTAGGAGGCTGGTGGTTTGGCCGGGCCCAAAAGACTGAAGACCGGCTTCCTTTCAGCTCTCAGCTGACCCCCCTTCCTTAGGGCTCCTCTGAGATGCCCCCTGGGGGAATGCCAACTGTCCCAAGATGGAGGAGCTGGGCAGCCTGCAAGAATCACACATAACAGGCCTCTCCAAGCACACCATTTACCAAGCTGGGGTGTGGCCGGCCAGCAGGGACATGGACTCCTGCAGTCCACAGGTCTAAGTCCGATGCTTCAGCTCCATCCTGGCCACTGTGACCTGGTGCACCTCATCAGGGCCATCGGCAAAGCGCAGTGCTCGAGCCCAGGCGAAGAACTGTGCCAGGGGGTAGTCACTGCCCAAGCCTGCTGCTCCAAAGGCCTGGCAGACACAGAGTGGGAAGGGAAGAAAGTGAACTCAAGGTATGTTCCTGCCTCAGCCTCCCGAAGGCTGGGATTACACATGTGCACCACCATTCCCAGTTTATGGGGTTGTGTTGAACAGGACAATAAAAGTTATATGCGAAGTGAGTGGGCAATAAGGGCAGGTGACAGAGACCCACAGACTTCTGGCAGCTGGGGGTGGGCATTTCCCATCTGCTGCCAATGATTCAGAAACACTGCTCACCTGAATAGCACGATCAATCACCCGGTAGGCCATGGACGGAGCTACCATTTTAATCATGGCAATATCTAAAGCTGCAGCCTGCACGGAGGAGATAACGTTATAAAGGGCCAAGAGCAGACAGTTTGAAAGAACTGTTTCTAAAAATACAAGGATTCAAAAAGTCAAGGGCTCTCTTGAGGGCCTGCTGTCACCAGCACATGCACAATACTGGTAACAAAGGGGTGACTCAATGTAGAAGGGGCGTGGCTTGTGATTTGTTCCCGGCCACAGCCAGCTCCTTTTGGGCTGCCCGCCCACCTTACTGGGCCTGCCAGTGGCAGGAGGAGGAGACTGTCCAGAGAGCTTCACAGATGGGACTCAACGTAGGCATCGAGCCTGACCATTTCAGGCATTGAGAAGGTGCCTTAATAGATAATGTCATCCTTGGAAATAAGCCCTTCTGTTGGCCGATTCTATGTTTGGGTTAAGGCAGGAGAGGGTCCCTGATTCCTGTGCCAACATGCCCTGGGAACCCAGAAAGTTCAGTCCTTTTCCGGTTTTGAATGGCTGCCCAAATAGTTCCATACAGAACCAAAGGGATTAATGTCAAAGAGCCATGCAGGAAGGGAATAAATTCTCACAGTGACCCCATGACCTCTGGCATCCTTGAGGCCCCTGGAGGCACCCCTGGGCCTCTACCTTATTTCCTGCTATGTCCATGAGATGAGCAGCCTTCAGCACCAGCAGCCGCGCCTGCTCAATCGCCACGCGCGACTGGGCTATGTCAGCCAGGATTGTGCCCTGCTCCACCAGGGGCTTCCCGAAGGCCACACGGGACTTCACCTGGGGACCCAAAAGACACAGAGCCATGGCCATGCTGGACTGAAAGTGGTCCTGCGAGGCTCAGGGGCTGGTGGCCTGCAGAGGTGGGCGGGAGCATGCACAGGAGAGGGCAGCAGAGGAGGGGGAAAGCACAGCGTGCAGTTTTGCAGCCTTTCATCAGCTCCCCCGCACCGGCACTTTCCAGAGAAGAGCTAGACGCAGGAAACATTCACACCGACTAAGTCAGGGGGCTGCACACACCACTTCAAGCTCGTAACAAGGTGGTTGCCTCTGGGCAGGCAGAAGCTGTGCTTTCAGATCTGAGCCAGCATCTGGCCCAAGGTTACTCCTAGGAAGTAGACCTGGAGGGAGCCTCACCTGACACAGGGGGAGGGCACCCCCTGCTGGTCACAGCCAGCCTCACATCCCTGAGCCAGGCCGCGAAGTCTGCAAGGGGGATTTTTTTTTTTTTGGACAGGGTTTTTCTATATAGTTCAGGCTGGCCTTGAATTCATTATATAGCCCAGGCTGGCCTCAAACTCTATGTGATCCTCCTCCCTCAGCCTCCTGAGTTCTGGGACTGCAAGCCTGTACCACCAAACTTGGCTTGCAAAGCAGATTTTAAAATCTGAAAGCCATGAGGTCTTAGAAAAGGTTACAGGTATTCTTCCCCCCCTCCTTGTTGTATTAGTTTAACTACCTGAACTAAAAATAATCTCTGCACAAATAATATCTCTCATGGCATGAAACTTATTAATTTTCAGACCCCCAAAAAAGAAGAAAATGGAAATATCTGCTGTCCCACCATCTAGTTAATATTTGGTGCATGTCCTTCTACTTTTTATGCGCATATATATGTGTGTGTGTATATATATATATATACACACACACATACACACATACTTTTTAAAAATAAAACATGAAGTAGTCACACTATACATTACTGTGTAACCTGCTTTCTAAAATTTAAGAGTAGGGCTGGGGATGTAGCTCAGTGGCACATTGCTTGCCTGGCAAGCACAATGTCCTGAGTTCAATTCCTGGTGCAAAAAAAAGAAAAACCCATAAAATTTAAGAGTATATAGTATACACCTCTCAATGTTTAAAAAAAATAGGTTTCTGCCCACCTTTTGGGAATTTTATTGTGTTTTAGTCGCTTTTCCCATCCCTTTTAAATCACCATTTAAAAGCCACTTCTGAACATACAGACTGTTAGGGGACATTTTAGATCTAGTAACAAATATTCTATAGATCTCTAATGACTCTGTGGTATCCAGTCCTAACTGGAGTGGCCACGTTAACACTATGTAATTTCTGAAGACTTGTGACACAGACAGTGAAACTGCTCTGCCATAAGCCAGGCATGGTGGGAAAGCCTATAATCCCAGCACTCAGGAGGATCAAGGAAGAGAATCACAAGTTTGGGTCCAGCCTGAGCAACAGAATGAGACCTTGTCTCAAAAAACAAAAAATCCAACACATACAGTGAAACTGCTCTGCCATAAACCAGGCATGCTGACACATGCCTGTAATCCCAGCACTTGGGAGGCTGAGGCAGGAGGATCACTGCAACTTTAAGGTCAGCCTGGACTACATAGTAAGTTCAGGCCAGCTGAACTACATAGCGAGCCCCTATACTCCCACCAAACAAACAAACAAACAAACCCCAACAACAATCAAAAAAGGAAAGTTTTTGATTGCCCTGCCAATGACCGCCTTGAGTTTTAATGCTATGTGTGGCTGAATTACCATACCTGAGCCCACGGAACTTAATTTTCAAAGAAAAAAGTATTGGTCTGTCTCAATCAAAAACATGTAAATCACAGAAGGTTTGCTCAGGATTCAAAAATGTATCTGCTGGCCTTGGTTCTTTGCAGTGTTTCTAATGAGGCATTTGTTTTTGTATCAAAGGTTCATTTTGTTGTGAAATCAATATAGTCGATGTGAATTCTTGTCCCTGAAAGTGGCTCCTTTTACATTTGCTCCTAACATTTGAGGGGTCACAGTGGATTGCATTTTCTGGATGTGTGGGAAAGGAGGGTGGTACAAAACCCATGCTGGAATTCCAGGGGTGAAAATAAGCAACATGGT
This sequence comes from Hydrochoerus hydrochaeris, assembly GCA_004027455.1. NCBI lineage: Eukaryota > Metazoa > Chordata > Mammalia > Rodentia > Hydrochaeridae > Hydrochoerus > Hydrochoerus hydrochaeris. The sequence continues at coordinate 14,490 of PVLA01005592.1, forward strand.
TCTCTCTCTGGCATCAGACTGCTAGTGTTGTGCCAGAAGCCCATCATGCTCTCAGCAGCCAGGGATGCTCTGGGCCTCAGAATCTGGCCTCTCAGGGAACCTGGCCTCTCACTCCTGGTCACCTCAACAGCCCTTCCTGCTCTCTGTGTCAAGCAGCAGCAAAGTAGCAGGAGCAAAGCCAATGTGGGGGGTCTCAGGAATGAGTAAGAGTTGAGGTCTGCCAGCACAGCAGAGGTGGCTGTGGCAGAGTGGGCATGAGGGGGGCACTCACGCGGGCTTTCATGAGTGCCAGGGCCCTCTCTGAGAACCCAATAAGCCTCATGCAGTGATGGATCCGGCCAGGCCCCAGCCTGCCCTGGGCAATCTCAAAGCCTCGGCCAGGACCCAGGATCATGTTCTCCTTGGGCACACGCACATTCTCAAATCGGATTTCACCGTGGCCACCTGAAAGACACACACACCACCTTGAATGACCGTCATTCCTGTCTTCCTGGATGTGTTTCTTCCTGCCCTCAGTTCTGCTGGCAATATTCTGCCCCTTACTTAGTCTTTCAAATCATGGCTAAAGGGGCAGGAAGGAGCCTTTTAAAGATAGTAAAGGAAATGTTGATGTATAATGACAAATGACTAGTTTGTCATTTATTTTTATACAAATACAACAAAGCAACCTTAAGCTGAAATTCCCTAGCAAGTCACTCTAATAATGCAGGGATCCTCTTGAAGTACCAAAAGTAAAAATGTGAGCTTTGTTAGCAGAGAAACCCTCACCCTGCTCAAAGCCTTTCCCATATGACCAGACTCACCCTCAGTGGACCCGCCCTGGGAGGGCTAACCTGGTGCATCCTCCAGCCCATACACGGACAGAGGCCTGATGATCTTTATCCCTGGGGTATCCATGGGAACCAAGAGCATGGACTGCTGCTGGTGTCTTGGGGCCTGTGGGTCTGTTTTCCCCATAAACACACACAGTTGGCAGCGGGGATCCATGACACCTGCCAGGAAAGAAGAGAGCCAGGTCCTATCAGCTGACATCAGAGCCATCATGTCTCCACATGAGGTCCTAGCCCAGGAAAGCCTGGGCCAGTGGCAGACAAAGCTCTGTGCGATGAGACATCATCAGCTGGGTATTTGTGGGCTCCCGACCAAAAATAAAATAAAGAGAGTTTTGAACTCATCAGGCATGAATCTTGCATCATAAGAGCAAATTTTTAAGGAGCATCACATTAGAGTTAAAAATATAATTTAGAGAGGCCAGGGATTTAGCTGGGGCAGGGGATTTAGCTCAGCGGCATAAATGCCTGCCTGGCAAACATGAGGTCATGAGTTCACAATCACTGGCTGGCCTGTTGTTCCACGCTGTCCTCTGGCTGGTATAAAAAATGACTCTTAGCACAGCCTCGGAGTCAAAACATTCACACTCTGGATTCCCTACTTGCCAGCTGGGGGCTAGAACCATAGGCAAGTGACTTCAGCCACTCTCTGAGCCTTGGCTTCCACCTCTGCACAATGGGAACAATAATTCCGTCTTTTGGGGACACGTGGGGGTTCAGTGAAGTGGGGCCCACAGAGTGCTTATGGGTTGTTCCTACCCCTTAGGATATAACACACCTGCGGCAGGCCTAAGGGAAAGCCATGGAGGAAGAGACCTTCTGCCCTTCCAAGGCAGCTGCTGCAGGGAGAATGAAGTGAGAAAAGGGGGAGGGGGAGAATGAAGTGAGAAAAGGGGGAGTGAAGAGATTCTCGGAGCCACGTGCAGGAAGAGATGGCCACAGGTGTGGTTGTCTGATGACACCTTGCCCCCGTAAGAAGTGCTTGAAGACAGTGTACCCGCCGCAGCAAATTCTTGTTCTCTTAGTGCTTGCTGCCTCTGCTAGGAGCATGGTGACAGAATCTCTATAGTGTCAACTTAGAAACAAGCTGTCCCCTTTCTACCATCAAGAGACCTGTTTATCAATACAGACTGAATGATGTGTACTTGAAAAGCAAATTTCAGGCCAAATACCTGAGATCCACCACTTGTGACCATTTATGACATAGAAACCATCCTCCTCTCTGATGGAAGCCTCGATGTTGGTGGCATCTGATGAGGCAACCTGTGTGGGGGCACATTCCTGTTAGAGTTGCCAGTGTCCCTTGTTCCCTGCAGGCAGGGACAGCACAGGCCAGGTACCTTGGGTTCTGTCATTGCGAAACAGGAGCGGGCCTTGCCTTCCAGCAGAGGGATCAGCCAGCGGGCCTTCTGCGCCTCAGTGCCATATCGCACCAGGACCTCCATGTTCCCCGTGTCAGGGGCAGAGCAGTTGAATATCTGGAAAGACAAGGAGCACTCGGGGATGCCCAGGCCACACTGAGAGGGTCAACTTCACATGACAGACCCCTTGACAACTCAAGGGGCCCCTGAGTTTGGAAACAGAGCCACAGACCCTGAGGCTTAGCTGCGGACCCCCTCTGTCTGAGAGGAAGGACACTGGCATTAGCCTGAGGCTTGCATGACTCCCCTGGCCCTAGGCAGCTCCACCCTGAGGTCCTTTTTGCTTCAGCTTCAGCCAGCGGCCTGCAGTTCTCCTCCCTCCCAGTGGGGAGTTTGAGTTCATATTGGTGCCCCCAGATCACCCAACTATGTGTGCAAGAGGGCAACCAGCAGGCCGTGGGGAGAAGTTCCCACCAAGGGCTAGGATGTAAGCATGGGAGAGAAGTACCTCGGGAGCGTAGAGCGACATGCCCATGACCTCACACAGGTGCGCATACTCTACGTTGGTCAGTCCTGCTCCATACTTCCTCTCAGGGTCAGTCTCCAATGGCAGGAAAAGGTTCCAAAGTCCTTCGGCTTTGGCTTTCTCCTGTCATGAGAAAAGCAAGTCAGGGACATCTAGCGACTGGCTGAGTTTGTATTCTGACCCAGGGAACACGATGAAAGGAATCAGAGGGGACAAGGTGGTAGCCAAAGATACGGCATGTGCCAAAAGCAAGGGCACTGGCTGGATATGAGCCTGCGGGTGCACTTGACTGGGAGGCTCTGGAGAAGATTTCCTCTCTGGATTTGTCTCTTATCTGTGAAACAAAGATGAACCCAACCACCCCATGAGGACTGCTGAGCTGCAGCCATAGGAACAGATGGCAAGTAGGCAAAGGAAAAAAAGATTGTGTAGGAAGCTCAGCCGGGGCTCCAGCACTGGGCAGGGAGACTGGCAAAGGAGGCTCAGAAGTGGATGGGGGTGGCAGGGGGGTAGCTCAGTGGTGCAGTGCCTGCCTGGCAAGCACAAAGACTTGAGTTCAATTCCCAATACCAAAAAAACAACAACAAAAAGAGAGAAATGGATGGGAACTGGGTAGGACGTTCAGCAGTCCTGCTGGGACCCACTGCGGTGCAATGAGTGAGCACCAACTGTTTTCCATCTGGAAAACACTGCTTCTTCTAATTCCAGGAAAGGAGAATCTGGCTGGCCTAGCTTGGCTTTTGTGCCCACTTCTTTGTCAGACAGGGCCAGGCTGGTACCTTAATCAACAGTTCAGCCAGAATATCTCCAAAGAAGTAAAACCAGGATGCTGCTACCAAGAGAAGCGGGGAGTGGGTACCACGCCGTCCAACTCCAACTGCATCTGCCAGACTGGGAAGATTGGAGGAAACAACACAGAATAGAAAGAGCCTGACACAGAAGTCTGGGGTTCCAATGAATAGCAGAGATTGCAGGAAGAATCATTCTCCTGGCTGCTTATTCTTGGAGGACACCAGCTGGCCTGCTCTGGGCTTCAGCATCAGTAGCTGACTTTGCTCACTATTTGCACTGAGCTAATTGGCACGAAGTATAATGACTAAGGATAAAAAGGGCAGATTCACTGGAGCAAATAAAGTAGGGTGGGAAGGGGGAGGAGGATGTGAGACAATTCTAAGAGGAGGCAGTAAGAGGAAGTGAATATAATCATCTGCTTATAGGTGGAGAGAAGACCAAAACCTCCCCAACTTGAGCTAAATAGCTGGATTTTTTTTTTTTCGAGATACGGTCTCACTCTGTAAGTCAGATTAGAGTTGAACTCACTATGTAGCCTAGACTGGCCTTGAACTCACAGTGATCCTCCTGCCTCAGCCTCCTGAGTGCTGGGGTTGTAGGTGCTTTCCACCACACCTGGTTAGAAAGCTAAATTTAAACCCAGGTGCTATTAATTCTGTGTACCCTAAACTAATTCTTTCCCTTACCTTTAAAGTGAAGATGCTTACCTCATGGGATTTCTGAAAAGCATGGGAAACACCATGCTTTTGTTCATTTATGACATTTTGGATAAAGTGATAAGCTATGATTTCATCACAGTATCCAAAAATCTTAGTTATCATCATGAATCCCTTTAGGAGTGACTACGAGGAGATTGTGCTCCAAGCTAGTTGTTTACTACACAGGCTGGGTTTTTAGTCTGGAGGTCCTCACCAACTGGGGAGCACTACCTGCTTTCTCCGTCAGGCTGTCACATGGGCAAGGGTGAGGCACGCTGAGTGGGGCGGGGAGGGGTTCACATGTAAGTGACGGGAGCGTGACTTGATAATTACCTTTCAGATGATGATCTGGCAAAAGTATTAAGTCCCTGAATGGTCTTGCTAGGGAATGTTCCCCAAAAACCCAAGCATTAAAAGCTTGATCACCTGTTTGGAGCTCTTGGGATGTGATGGAAACTTCAAGGAGTGGGACCTAGTGAGAGTCTGTGGGACATTGCGGTTGAGCCCTCAAAGGGAATTATGGGACCCCAGTCTCTTCCTTTCTCTTTCACTTCCTGGCCACGAGGTGAACAGCTTGCTGTGCTACATGCACCCACCAAAAATGAGCCAAAGCAACAGGGCCAACCACTATGGACAGAAACCTCTTAAAATCCCTCAAAATAAACCTTCTCTCTTATTAACTTGATTGTTTCAGGTATTTTGTTACAGTGATAAGTAACTGACAAAGATCTCATTCATGAACCACTTTTTTTTACTTAAAAGAATTCTCTTGTAAGCCAGGTGTGGTGGTACACGCCTGGCACTCAGAGGCAAGAGGACTGCAAATTCAAGCTTACCTTGAGACTGTCTCAAAATAAAAATGTAAAAAGGGCTGGGGATGTAGTTCACTGAGAAGGCATTTGGTTCAATCCCTGAAATGAAAAGGGAGAGAGACAGAGAGAGACACATACAGAGAGAGACAGACAGAGGGAGAGAAAGAGAGAAAGAAGAAAAAGAAAAAAGGGCTGGCTTCTCTGGGCAGAGAGCCCTGCCTGGCCCTTGTGGCTGCCTTCTCTTCTACTGTCTTCTGAAGCCATTTCCTCTGTGTCCTCTGCTGCATGAGTGACCCAGAGTTGGATTTGGAGCTTGTGCCTAGATTACCTACTAGCACAGTGGCCTTCAACCAGGGGCAGGATAAATTATGGAGCATCTGTTCTGCAAAACCCTTAGAGGTGATCTCCATGTGTTTCCATGGTCAAAACTTAAAAAGCAACTGGTAGGGCCAGGGATATAGCTCAGTGCCCCTACGATATAGCTTGCAAGCACAAGGTCCTGAGTTCAATTCTCTTACCAAAAAATAAAAAAAAAGCAACTGGTACATTTAAATGTATAAAAGAATTTGATTGAAACATAGGAATAATGATATATGATATACTTATCACAAAAAAGAAATGTTGAGTGCATAATATACAGAGTTATTGACAGGATTACCTCAGAGGGCAGAGAACATTAGAGAACTCTTTCTTTTTTTCTTTTTGTGGTATCAGAGATTAAACCCAGGCCCTGCACTGAGCTACATCCCTGATCCTTTTTTTTTTTTTTTTTGAGACAGGCTCTCACTAAGTTGCTCAGGTTGGTCTCATATTTGCCATCTTCTTACTCAGCCTCCCAAATATCTGGGATTTCAGGTGTGTGCCACCATGAGCAGCTTTGACAATACTAGTTTTTAGAAAAGCAAATGATGATTGCATCGTGCTCCTAAAGATCACAACTTAAAAACCAACTCAATCCAAGGAAAGCATTCCTGATGAAGAACAGCCAGACAGTCAATGAATGTATCAACTAAAGTGCAGTCACTGAGTTCTTTTTTTCTGGTACCAAGACTCAAACTCAGGACCTGGCACTTGCCAGGTAGGCACTTGTGCCACTGAGGGATATCCCCAGCCCTCATCATTGAATTCAACATCATTCACATCTTACAGTTCACCACCCCTTTGACTTTGACATTACAGAGTCTATACAAAGAGAGACTATCACTCAATAGTGCACACTGTTTCAAATGTACATAGCAGAAAGCCCAGTTCTCTCAGCCAAAGACAGCATTCTTCTCTCACGCAGGAGGACAGGACAGCGCAAACAGGACAGGAGGACGTGATAGCGCACACCTGGAGCTAAAGTAACAGGATCGCCACAAATACACGGCCAGCCTGGACTATTTAGCAAGACCCTGTCTCAAAAACAAACAGAGCCAGGGATTTATCTCAGTGGTGTAAGTGCCTACCTGGCAAGCACACAGTTTTGAGTTCAATCCCTGGTACCAGGAAAAACAAACAAACTACACACACGCACACACACCCCAAAAACTGGATAATGGGGAGCTGGCTCTTCAGATGATGGTGGAAGCCAAGACAGTTCTGCTCCATCCACCGTCTCTTCCCCACCTGGGGAGCACAGTTGTGAGGCTGGTCACATTAACAAGGGCACCCCGACTCTCTCACAGGCTGTCTGACCTTGAGGTCTTCTATCAGCAGGGATGGGGTCCACCTATCCACGGAGGTCTGGTGTCTCTGCAGCTCTGGCTCCAGTGGGTACACGTGCTGTCCCATAAACCGCTGCAGCCGGTCATGCAGCTCTCGGACCCGTGGGGAGAGACCTTCGACTGAGAAGACCAGCACTCCCTTCGAGGTGTGAGCCAGGGGTGCTCCAGGGACAGAGCTGTAGCTTCTTCTGCCTGTGGGGCTCAGCAGTGACCACGGACAAGCCCAGGTATGACATGTCCTTATCAATGGTTTAGCAGCTGGCATCTCTTTGAAAACCCGGAATCCTTCTTTAGTTGCAAAATCCCATGCCAGGTTAGATGCAAATTCAGCCAGTTTTCCACTTTGCTTAGCATTTGCTGAGCTTGCCTGCCCTGAACACAAGGAAAGAAAATCAGTGATTACTCTTAACCAGCCCTTCTTATCCAGAGTGACTTGTGATGCAACCCATGAGCAGCCACTGCCAGGGCCTGAGCACTTGCTATGGACCAGACACGATGCTGAGAATGACTAAAACTCACTGAATTCCTAAAGCAACATGACGGTTCAAATCCCTACTTTGTGGACAAGGAAACTGAGTCTTTGAGATGGAGGTAACTTGCTCAAGTTGGAGTCAAACCCAGGTTTTCCTGCTCCCTGCTATTTGCCTCTTCTCCTAGAGTCAGTGGCAGCCCAAGTCACTTCTGCTGCACCAGTGGCTGTAAGAAATTCTGCATTATCCCAGACCAGTCCCCACCAGGAATTTGACAGCAATGTTAAGACTGATTGCATGAATGGCCAGTTTCTAGGCCCTATCTTGTCTGGATCAATAATCAACACCAGTATTACAGAGCTCACTCACATTGAACTCTCATGGTCCTCTTTTTCATGTATCGCCAAGACTCCCCCCCTCGCCCACCAGTACTAGGGATGAAGTTCACTGAGCTACATCCTCAGCTCTTTTTATTTTGGGGCAGGCTCCCACTAAGTTGCTAAATTGCCCAGGCTGGGCTTGAATTCTTGATCTTCCTGCCTCAGCCTCTTAATGCTGGGATTACAGGGTGTACCACCTGGCTAAATGGGTAATTCTTTTTTTTTTTTCTCTCTTTTGTTGGTACCAGGGATTGAATTTATGACCTCCCACTTGCCAGGCAGGTGCTAAACCTCTGGCCCCCAGTCCTTGGAATGAAACAAAGAGAAACCACAGCAACCCTCAGGGAAATGTTTCTGATTAGCTTTTACTGCAAAGCTGTAACCAATATAGGGAATGGTAGCTCCTCAGAACTAAGCTACCATTTCCAAAGGAAGGCAAACTATTGCTTCTATGCATGCCTGCTTGTGAGAGCCCTGCTTCCCTGACAGGGAGGTTGGGGATCCTCTAGTCACTGTTTTGCTCATGACCCTGGACCACCTGGCAGTGCTGGTACTCAGGAGACACTCAGAGACTTGTGAATGAATGAACCAATGACCAAGAGCCCCACAGCATCTGCCTCTCTCAGAAGAATGTGGCAACCTGAACAAGGCACTTGCTGCCAGCCAGCATGGGGTGTCCCTGACCAGGAGATAAGGACACAGCCGCAGCACTCGCAAATTAACCCACAGGTGTGTCGCTTTCTGCCTGTTTTGTTTTTGATTTTTCATTTTGGGAAATTGCAAAGATATACAAGTGTAGAGAGATGAGTATGATGAGCCTGTATTCATCTATCACCTACCTTCAACCATGATCAAGATCTGTATGATCTTGTTTCAGTTCCTGTCATTCCCTACTCCCACCACCCTGGATTTTTCTGCAGGAAAACCCAAATGTCGTATTATGTCATCTGTCAATATTTCATTTATAGCTAATGAAAAACACAAAAAATCACAGTAATATTATCATACTTAAAAAATAGCTAACTAGCTAGGCATGGGTACAGGTACCCAGATATATAGGAGGCTGAGGCAAGAGGACTGAAAGTTCAAGGTCAGCCTGGGATACTTAACAAGACCCGTCTCAAAACAAAACACCAACAACAAACAAAAAAGGAACTGGGAATACAGGTGGGTTGAAGGTGAGTGGTAGAGCACCCCTGGCCTCAATCCCCAGTAGTACACACACACATAGAGTTAACGATACTTCCTTAATACATTAACAATCCAATCAGAATTCAAGTTGCACTGTGGCATAAGATGTGGGTGTGTCTGTGTGTGTATAGTTCTGACGAATGAACCAAAGGCCTTCACACTGAGCTACATTCCCAGGTCCTTTTTCTTTTAAAATTGTAGGATAGGAAGTCTCATTAAGTTGCTAAATTGCTCAGGCTAGGTTTCAACTTGGGATCCTCCTGCCTCAGCCTTCCAGATGCTGGAATTACAGGCATGTGTCATATGATCAGCTAAGAAAAATTTTTAAAAAGACAATTGTTCAAGCAAGAATCTAAACTAATGTCTTTTAGTCTCTTCCTCTGCTGTTTCCTTTTCCATCCTCCTTTCTACCAGGGCACGCATTTATTGAAGAAACTGAGGTATTTGCTTGTGAAGTTTCTCACAATTGCTTTTGCTAGTGGCTGCACCCTGTGGTCCTGCGCTGTCCTCTGAGTCCCATGCATCCTATGAATCTGCAGCTGGTGCTAGAGGTGTGGGCAGTCGGGGTTGATTCTGGGGGAAGCTAGAAGGCATATGTCATGTCTGGCTGTCTCTATCTTTCCTGAGGACATTAGAGTCTACTCAGGCTTCCTGTCGAGCTCTGTTAATACATGCCAGGATGTGAATGGGCTATCATTCTGTCCAGGACATTCTCTAGACTGAAACGTTCCCTCATCAATTATTTGGTCAGCCTGAGGCGGAGGAAAAACAGCTTATAAATGCTTGATTTTTTTCCCCATTTGCCAACTTTCAGAATGAGTGGTTTCCATGGCACCCTCCAGAGTCACCAATGTGCCTTCATCTGTTTATCTATGGATCTTAATGAACTTGACGAGTCCACATCCATTTCCACAGGCATGGATGCCACTTCCATGGGCATTCTTACTGATGCTCAGACTCCTGCTAGCAAGTGGCAGCTGACTCAGGCTGGCTCCTGAATCTTTGGATTTGATCTCTGTGGTCTTTGGACAATTTCTTTGCCTGTTGCAGGTTCATCTCAAAGACACCCTGCCAATGAGACCTGCAACCAGCCACTTACATGAAGTCCTGGTTCCCCTGTGGGAATGGTATCTAGAAATCCTAACGTGGGTGCAAGGGGAACATGGGTAAAGACTCTTTCAAACTGGGCCCATAGCTCAGTGGGAGAACCTTTGCCTCACATGCACAAAGCCTTTGGTTCTATCCCCAGCCCAGTAAAAGAAGAAAAAAGGTTTTCTTACTACCTGTTTTCCTTCTTTGATATAAGGCAAACTTTACCTATTCTTCAATCTTCTTAAATAACTTGATGTATTATTTTACTTGCTACCCTAAAAAATTTAGAATTAAAACAGCCTCCCACCCCACATAAACACTTTCCCACTCCACATAAACGCTTTCCCACCCCATGTAAACACTCTACGTACGCATAAACATACTCTCAGCCAACAGTCAGCCACAGTGGCAATACCTTTTTTTTTTCAAACATTGCAACTCATGGGGTATCATCTAGAACTCTTAGCTAGCCTAATAAGGTATTTTCCCATGTATGTAAAGACAGCGTCAAAGAAACACAATCACACCCTTCCCCAAGCAGCTTGGTTTTTGTTTTTTGTTTTTGGTACCAGAGATCGAACTCATAACCTCACAAATGCCAGGCAGGCACTTAGGCCACTGAGCTAAATCCCCAGCCCCTAAGGCGCTTTTTTACTAGGCAATTTGACAATATTTGCAAAAATTCCAAATGCTCATACTTTTAACCCAGCAATTCCAATTCTGGGAATTTATCCTGGAGATAGGTTCACATGTGTATGAGAAAAGATGTTCACCATCAACTACGTGTGGCTGCAAAAACACTATAAAGCAATAGAAATACACATGGATAGGGAAACTGATTAAACAAATGAGTCTATCTGTACAACCAAATGTTCTGGAGATCAAGAATGACGCAGATCTGCGTGTGTGCACAAGGAAGCTCTTTACTAGATACTATTAGGGGAACAAAGAAACCAAAGAATCTGCTATAGATAGCTATGAAAGATACATATTGTATATAGACACACATACTGATGTTTAATATTAAGTCTTAAGCATAAAGAATTTAAAATCAAGGTACGAGAAAATACACACAGGATGATCACATTAGCATAAGCACAGAAGAAAGACAGAGGCAGTGAAAGGCAGTCAGAAGAAATTTCAAGAAAAATACCCTTTCTCACACATGTGTGATGCTCTCTGGAGGATTAATTCCCAGACTTAGAATTCCCAGGTTGTTTTTGAGGAATGATACTAAGAAGAAAGGAAAATAATTTTATATTGTTTTATATGACTTAATTCTTATCATGTGCATGTATGCTTTTACTAAAAAAGTGTGCATTATTTCAATTATTAAAATACAAAGAATATTTTAAAGAATAAATATTGTTATGATTTGTCTCTAGTTGTCCCCCCAAAGTCTCATGCAGTCATAGGTGGGGCTTTTTCAGAGGTGGCTGAATCTAGTGTGTGACTGATTCATAGTGCAACGCTAGGTTAAGGGTGCCAGCATTAAGGGTGGGTGATTACTAAATCAGTTCATTGATTGGTTTGGCAGTGCCCTAAACCCAGCAGCCTGGATACAATATAAGGGACATAAAGAGGCTTGTCTCCTTCCCTTACTTATTTTACTACCTTCTGCCCACCACAAACTATTTCTCTTCTAGGATGCCACTCTGCTGTGCCAGCCTGTCCTGGAGCCAGCCAATTATGGAGTGAAAATTCTACAAACTGTGAGTTAAATAAACCTTTCCTCCCTTAACTTTGGGTATCAGGTATTTTGTCTCAGCAACAAGAAAAGTAACTAACAAATATTTTAAAGAATATATAGATATATATGTATTATTTAAAAGATATATATATGTATATAATTTTTTAATGACAAATTATTAGTTAATGGACTCTTACAGAATTCTGGCCTAACAGCTTCCACCAAAGCCTCGGTGGCTGTTAGAGGACTCCAGCTGTCTTGGCTCACCCATCAGCCTGGCCATGCTATCACCTGTCTGGGTCAGCCTGGCCACTGCATTACCCAACTGGTTTAGCCTGGCCACCATTCATTACCTTTGAGCGATCGCTTGTAGACTCCTTGTAGGATTGCAGCCAAGCGGAAAAAGGAAAAAGCCATATAAAAGTTCCAGTTCTCAACAGGAGGCATGTCCATGTGAAGGCAGTACATCCTGAAATACTCCTCGGCAGGAGGGATGCCCAGCTGTGTCAAATCCCGATCACTGACACCTGTGGGGGGAGACAGTGCAATGGGGGGTGTAGCTAGCATGCATGAGGTCTTGGCTTCTGTATCTAGCACAAAATACACAACATATTGGAAGAACAGTCTCACTAAACTAGAGGCAAAGATAATTCACAAATCAAGATTCTCAGTGATGCCAGGGATATAGCTCAACAGCACAAAGCCTGCCTGGCAAGGGTAAGGTCCTGAGTTTGATTCCTGGTACCAAAAAAAAAAAAAAAATTATCAGTGATTTGCTTCATTTGTGCTATTTCAATGATGTACAAGTACCAATACATTCCATCTTAGGACCTGATCCTTATATATCAGCAAAAATACTACCACAAAGATGTTCAATGCCTTTTTTGGTGGAATCTTGGCATAGTATAAAAAACAGATTGAGTATCCAAAGAGGAAGTACATCAGATGTCTTTATATAATAAAATCAAATACATTCATTAAAAATTTAGTTGCAGTACAAATAGTAGCATTAAAACATGTTCAAAGTATATAATTAAGAGAAAAAAAAAGCAGGTCATAAAATCACATAATCACATTTGTTTAAAAAATGTATATATACACATAGAAGAAAAGATACTGAAATATTAGCAAGTGGTTACCTCTGGGACTAGTGCAATAGTCATTTCAACTGGGTTTTGTTTTATTTTGCTTTCTGTTGCTATCTCTAATGTTTTTACAACAAACTTGTATTTGTTGTGAAGCCTTTTTTAGTTTAAAGTGTTAAGTACAAGTCAGCTGAGTGAGAGCACAGGAGGAGTCTATATGGGTGTACTTGTCACTTAACATACATCCTACACTCATTTCACCCCGAACATAACAGGAACACATCATATTCAGTGACATTTTCTACCTAAACCAGCAGTACAGCTCCAGCCCAATCACACCTGACTTTAGCCAAGCTCACCCTCAGACGCTTGGTCCATGGAGCTGGCCCCATCCCTGTCTACTCCTAGCAGCAGTTCCTACCTTTCAGCAAGGGGAAGCTGGATGGCAAGTAGTGAGCCAGGCAGCTGTAGGCCACGTCGGCAAAGGGGTCGCCTAAAGTAGAAAGTTCCCAGTCAAGGACGGCAAGCACCTCAGCCTTTTCCGGATGGAAGAGCAGGTTGTCAAGCCTGAAAGCCACAGAAGGAAAGGAGAAACGGCTCTAAGAACTCTGACCACGCAGTGTGTGTTCTTCCCTGGCCGTGGTCTCTTTGCCCCTTGAGGCTCACTCCCCACTCTCTCTGGACTCTCTGTGCAAGGGTCTGAGATGCGTGGGCTCTACCCATTGTTTGAGGGTCCCTTAATTCTCTGTTTTCCAGCTGAACTTAGCCAATCACAGGCAACAGCAGGAGATGGGACGGGGGCCTGGTACTTGTTCTCTCTGCACTAAGCTGAAGGTTGGTTGAGTCCCTTTACTGAGGAACACAGCTGCAGCCAGGCAGTCCTCCCACTACATCTACCTTCTCTGGGGTCCGGTAATGATACCTTCCCATCTTGTGATGGTTTTAAACAGTCTGCACCTTCTTTAATACCCTTGCCATGAAAGGTTGAGTCTAATTCACTCCTGAATAACTTGGCTTCTCACAAATATAAAGTAGGAGGAAGTGATGCTGTGAGAATCCATGCACTGGTCCAGGTCGGAAAAGGTGACAGATTCCATCTGGCCCTGCCTCTTGGAACACATATCTTTAGAACCCTGAGCCACCAGGGAAGATGTCCAGGTACACAGAAGCCACCATGCTAGAGGGAGCTGTGGGAAACCACAACAGCTACCGGATTCAGCCTGAGAAGCCCAGGTGTTTGGCCTTCTCTGCCCCAGGGCCAGCAGCCAGCAGAGGATTCCAGCACAGCATGAGAGCTGCCCTAGGAAATAAGCTGTTCCGCCCCACACTGCAGGTGCCCAGCAAAACAACTCACAACCCTGCACTGTCTCCTGTCACTGAGCTTTGGAGCAGCTGAATAGCTACAATATTAATAGCTGTAGTAACAGCTGGAGAAGGTTCACTCCTTCAGACCTGGGATGGTAAGGATCCCTGCTGTTGCTAAACCAGGGGCTCCTGGCTGTTCAGTGGTTCCACTAAGTCATGCTGCACCTCTATGTTATACTCTCCTCCAATGGCCTCTTTGAGTTTTTCTTCCAGGGCTCTAATGCATGCTTTGTTTAAAGGGAAAAGTAATGGTCAAACAAGAGGGGGAAGAAACAGAAAAAGATAAATAGAAACCCATGTGGCCATCTTTCTAATTTAACAGATGTTATAACTCCTTCTTTGTTGTATTTCCTCCAAATTTCTAGAACACAAAGCTTTATAGAAAGTAGGAGTGGTGGCACACACCTAGAATCCCAGCACTGAAAAGGCTGAGGCTGGAGGATTTCTGCAAGTTCAGGCCAGCATGAACTATATAGTGAGTTCAAAGCTGGCCTGAACTACTGTCTCAAAAAAACCAAAGAAATGGTCCAGGGATTTAGCTCAACAGCATAAGTACCTGCTTGGCAAACATGAAGTCATGAGTTCAATTCCTGGTACAAAACAGAACAACAACAAAAAAAAAATCTGAAGAAAAACTTTTCAGATGTAGCAAATGGCCTCCATCTATTTCTGACTCATTTTCCTCAAAGGTTAAGTATTACCCTAATACTGGTATATATGAAGCACATTGCTTTATTTCTCTTAGCTTTGCATAAACCTTTTAAATCATACACAGGATGCTTTACTTCTTTTTAACTCTGCATAAGTGACAGGACACTGTATATATCCTTTTAGAACTTACCATTTTCTTCTCAGCATTATCTTTCTGAGATTTATGATGACTTATTACAGAACATTGATTTAGCGTACCTGCTAAACAGAATTCTATCATATAACTTATCTACATATATTAAAAGCAAAAGCATAATTCGTCTTCTGTTGTTGTTGCTGTTGTTACAGTACTGTCGATTGAACACAGAGCTTTCTACATCCCCAGTTATTTTTTTATTTTGAGATAGGATCTGACTAAGTTGCCCAGGCTGGGCTCAAACTCAGGATTTTCCTGCCTCAGCCTCCAAGGGTTCTGGGATTATAGTCATACATTGCCATGCCCATCTATAACTTACTCTTTGCCAAGTCACCTGGTGCCTGGGTGCACATGTGCCTCTAGAAGAGCAACTATGGGATGTAGCATCTTCCTGTCTTCTCTGTTACTGTGTATCATTTTCAAAGTAGCTATACCAATTTATGCTTCCACTACCACTGATTCGCTCTATATGCAACAAATGTTTTTCCACCTACCAACAGACGGACACGTCTTTGACTCTAAGCATGGATTAATAAGAGGCAGTATATCTCTAAAATCTGCAGTATCTTTCCTGAAACCATCACCGGAAATGATTACTACACTTCACCACAGCTATGGGTGATGGTTCCTAGACTACTACTAGATGTCTCCTGCATGTTACTGTACTTTGCATATTTGAGGCGCAAAGACTGGCAAAGCCCAGGTCCATGGTACAGTTGTTGTGAGCTGGGAGTACAAAGGCCACCTGCTACTCTTCCCCACCAAAGAGGCTGGGTTTCATTAATGGTAAGAGGGCTGTAGGGTAAGGTTCTCTGGTGCTCACATGGAGGGAGAAGAAGGAAGAGGGGGTCAAGTGCAGCCCAACTGTAAGCCAAGTTCAAAGCAGTGTGGGGGAAATGGCTTGGTCCAATTAGAGCCTGGTGTAAGAGCAGATGGATCCTATTCCTGTAGACAACCAGATGGTCTAGACAAGGCCCAACTTTTCACTCTCAGATTCTGGGGGACCAAAGTCAGCTTGAGGAAAGAGCCAGGAATGACTGGCACAGTCAAGCCAGCAAACAAAGTTTCACCTTATTTGGAAAGCGAAGAAATGTCTTTATAATTAGCTTTACTGTCAGCTTTTGTGCAATAAAGGCCCAGCTGGGCTGGAAGTGTAGTTTAGTGGTAGATCGTGGGCTTAGCATGTGTGAGGCACATAATACACACACATAAAAATAAAGTACAAGGCATAGCTCCCCAGAATAGGCAAGAATACTACAGAAATGATCAGAGCCCAAGTAAGCAGGGTATGTACCCAAACAGGCTTCCAAGTGCAGCTGGGAAACAGATGACACTGTCAAGGCTGTGTGAGTGCATCTGGGGCAGCGTTTTCAGCAGGATCAAGAAGATAAAGACCCAGTGGGGCTGGGGATTTAGCTCAGTGGCATAAGCATCTGCCTGGCAAGCATGAGGTTGCAAGTTCGATCCCTGGTACCAAAAAAAAGCAGATAAAGGCCCAGGTGCAGTCAGCCTCCAGTGCTAGCTGGGCTGCAGACTCTGCAGGAACCCTGGAAACCATCTCCATGGCCTGTCCTTCCTTTCACCTGTGTCCAGTGCAATTATCTATAAGCGACCTGTAGGATTTAAGAGGCTCCCTCCCCTGCCTGACCTTCAAACAGTGGTTGTCCACCCAGAGTAATGCTGTCCTCCCAGAGCACAGAGGACAATATCTGCAGGTGAGTTTAGTGATCACAAAGCTAAGGATGATGCTTGGCATCCAGTAGAGCAGCTCCCATGACCAAGGAGGAACTTAGTCATGGGAACAGTTCCCATCTGTAAATCAGACTGAGACCAGCTGCTTAATTTCCCCTTCCAGTGGCCTGCATTTTGCACATTTGGTACTCAGTCTCCTGGTGGCTTCGTCTACCTGAAGTCCCCATGCACCACTGTTGTCCTCTGTTGCCTGGGAAGATGGAGAGGCAGCCACTGGATGAGTCTCTCCATCGCTGGGATGGTGCTGGTTTCTGCAGCTCGGTACTGCTTTGTCCAGGTTTGCACCTGGCGAGGAAGATAGTCCCCTGCAGGAGAGAGAAGAACACAGTCTTCTGCCTCCAATGTCTCAAAAATTACTAGAGCAGCAAAACTCTTGGAATGTGCTGTGCCTCTAAACACACTCCTGTGGCTGAAAAATGTCCCACATGAGGCTCCTGCTGCCTCCAGCAGCCTCAGCTTGGCCTGTTCAGTGTGGTTTGGACCCTGTTCTCTGCCAAATATCATCCAAGCCTGATCTCTGGCCCTCTTAAGAGATTGTGTGAGTTCCAAATAGCCTTTAATAAGTCCCTTTTTGGCAAGACAACAGTGGTTGATGAAAGAGTATGAACTTTGGAGCTCACCTGGTAGGGTTTGAATCCTGGCTCTGCCATTTTTAAGCTGCATGATCTTAGGCACATTACTTAAGTTTTCTGTGCCTTACTCTCCTCATCTTGAAATAGTCCTCCTAGGACTGCTGGGAGGATAAACTATGCAAAGCCCTTGCCAAGCACTTGTATGTGGTACTGGCTATTTGGAAGGCTAGGGTGGGGAATCACTTGAGCCCACAAGTTTGAGGCCAGCCTGGGAAACATAGTGAAACTCAGTCTCATTTAAAACTAAAAAAAAAAAAAAGGGAAAAGAAAAACTTGACAAAACAAATGTTGGCAAGGAAAAAGAGCAAGGGGAAATTCCTCATATGTTAAAAAAAACAAACAAACAAAAAAGCAAACCTAGCAGTAGTGGCTCATGCCCATAATCTCAGCTATCTGGGACACTGAAACAGGAGGATTCCAAATTTAAGGTCAGCCTGGGCAACTTAGTAAACCTTGTCTCAAAATAAAAAACAAAAGAACTGCAGATGTAGCTTGTAGTACAATGCCTCCAGATTAGATCCCTAGTTCTAAGGAAGAAAATACTTGGATTCTCAAGGTGGGAACTAAGTCCATCTTCCATCACACACACATTTGGTTGTTAACACTGCAAACCATGCAGACCCTAACAGCAGAGCTGCTTGTGAGGAAACATCTGGCCTGGAGGACCAGGGGCTCCCGCCTACCTTGCTTCCCATAGCTGTCCAGGCCTGCAGCCTGGAGGTCCACGCTGTGGATCTGGCACAGGACACGGTTCATGGCAGTGTATACGGCTCGCCTCTGGCTGGGCTCCAAGCCTGGCAGAGAGGGGTCTTTGTAGATATGGCCTGGGCAGTACTCCATCACATAGAAGGGCGTGCCGATGACACTGCAGGGGACACAGATGGGGCAGCCACACAATGTACCAACATTATTCTGACTGTACACAAGCTGGGTGCTGGGGAAAGGACCTGGGGTTTTGGGCACAGTGGACATCTTGTCCTGTGCAATACAGAAGATGTACTCCTACCAAAGACACGCACATATGCATGCGCGTCAACACCCACACCCACACACAGAGCCTGCTCTTTCTGCTCTTTGGCCCATTTGCAGAAACCATCAGATGGGTTTAAGTGTGGCAATGTACAAAGAGGTATGGTTGAAAGGGGAGCTTCAGAGTCATACAGAGCCAGGTTTAAATCCCACCTCTGCCTTTTACTAGCAGTGTGACCCTGACACACTTACTGAACCCCTCTGAACTTTGTTGTAGTTTTGATCTGTAAAGCAAACCCACTTTAATGTGTGACTGTAGGAACTAAGGAAATAAATATATGGAGAGTTTGTCATTCAGTCTGGCTGTGGTGAGGGGCCAAAGATATCTTTTCTTGGTATTGATGTTATTTTTATCATTATTTCATGGTATGAATATCACATATACCATCTGATAATTTTTTGTTGTTGCTGTTGTTTTGTTAGCTTTTTGAGACAAGGTCTCACTAAGTAGTTCAGGCTGACCTTGAACTTGCAGTGATTCTCTTACCTCAGCCTCCCAAGTGCTGGGATTGCAAGCCTGTGCCACTGTGCCCAGCTACCACATGATAGTTTTGAGATGACCTATCAAAATGTCATTAAATCATTTGTTATAGTCACTACCAGAAATCAATATAGTACTCTCAAAAGTAGTTCTGAAAATTCTAGAATAAATATTGGATTGACTGTAAAAACTTATACCAGCTATTGGGGAAGCTGAGTATTGCAAGTTTGAGCTCAGCCTGGGCAACTTGAGATGCTGTCTCAGACAAAAAACAAAAAGGGCTCAAGATGTAGCTCAGCAGTATAGTAACCTTGGGTTCCATTCCCAGCACTCAAAACAAGGTTATAAGGCCAGGGATTTAGCTCAGTGGCTTAAGCACCTGCTTGGCAAGCGCAAGGTTGTGAGTTTAATCCCTGGTACCATACAAACAAACAAACAAAAACAAGGTTATAAAAGATAGTCTTGGGATAATGAGGGAAATCTGGACACAGGTTAGATACTAAATAGCATACTTTTTTTTTTTTTTTGGTACCAGGGATCAAACTCAAGACCTTGCGCTTGCCAGGCAGGTGCTTAAGCCACTGAGCTAAATCCCCGGCCCTAAATAGTATTCTTAAAACACGGTCTCCATATCCATGCATTCTATTCCCAAGGATTCAACTAAATACTGATCAAAAACATTTGGAAAAAATACTACATCAGTACTGAACATGCACAGACTTTACTCATCATTATCCCCTACACAATAGAGAATAATGACTATTTACACAGCACGTACCCTGCATTAGATGCTATATCTAATCTAGAGATGATTTACAGTATGTGGGAGCACACGTGTAGGACATATGCAAATACTCTACTGTTTCATGTAAGGGACTTGAGCATCTTCAGGTTTTGGTACCTTCAAGGCATCTTGGAACCAATCGCTCATGAAGCTTGGTAATTATCTTAGGTGTAATAATAGTGCTATGCCTGGTGTGATGGCGCACACCTGTAATCTCACTATTCAGGAGGCTAAGGAAGGAGGATTGTTGCAAAGTTGAGACCAACTGGGGCTATAAAGTGAGCTCAAGGCCAGCCTGAACGACATAGCGAGACCCTGTCTCAAAAAGTCTCTCTCTCTCTCTCTCTCTCTCTCTCACACACACACACACACACACACACACACACACACACACGAAATAATGATAGTGCAATGGTAAGAAATAAAATGTCTTTGTTTTTATAAGATGCATACTATCTGCAACTTCAAGAGATTTAGCCAACAAAATATATAATACACATATACACATACCTCCACATACATTTATAGACAGCAAGTGTGGTGCATATTAACAATGTCTTAACCTGCATGAGTGTAACTAGATGCTGTAATACCTTTTCTTCTTTCATTTTTCTATATATTTCAAAATATTCATAATTAGTTGAGATAAAGAGACTCAAAAAGTACATTTCAAAGTGGTTTAAAACATTATAGAAAGACCACAATAAAAAATTAACAAAAACAAGCAGATGAAACTAGGTGGCTATATATTTTTAGTACACTCAAGAAAGCTGTTTTCTACCAATCCCCGTGTAAGCAGGCAATGCCTTTATCTTTCAGGATAAATTAAAGACCTGAGAACTCCTGAGAAAGGTTGCTATACAGTCTCTTTTCTCTCCAACTTAAATTCTATTTGTCTTTATGCTAACAAACTCACATTTGGGTTAGTAAATGGGCTTTCTGTAGCTTCAACACATAAGAGTGAAAATACATCTAGACTTTACCTTGAATCTTCACAAAGGTCAAGAACCCTAGGGACAGGTACTCCAGCATTTGCAAGGGCTTTCATTATCCTGCAGAAAAAATAAATACAACATAACTGCTGACTGAATTGATGAGATTTTCTTGAAATTACTTTTCTGCTTTAAAATACAGTACATTGGGAGCTGGGTGAGGTGGTGCAAACTTACAATCCCACCTACTCAGAAGGCTAAAACAGGAGGATTGCAAATTCAAGATCAGCAAGACTCAGTCTCAAAAGAGGGAGGGGGCTGGGAATGTAGCTTAGTAGTAGAGAAATTGCCTAGTATGTGTGAGACCAGGGCTCAATCCTCAGTACCAGGAAAAACAAACAAATAGTACTTGGGGTATGGCTCAATGGGACAATGCTATCAGTTCAACCCCCAGGATGGCAAAACCAAAACCAAAAACCCCAGCAACAGAGTTAGCATATATGAAGAGAGAAAGTCAAATCTACAACTATAGTTCAGATTTTAACATCTCTTTCCTAATAATGACAGAGCTAAAGGAAGTTAAAAATACAGACCTGAATAACACTATCAGAAAACTTAACCTGATATTTCTGGAACATTCCATCAGCAATTGTAGAATATATATTATTTTCAAGTGTACACAGTATGTTCACCAAGATAAACCACAGTCTATAAAATAAGTTTAATAAACAGTGAAATCTTAGTTTTTCTCATACTTCAGTGAAATAAAACTAGAAATTATTAATATATGATAATCTTGAAAATAATATTGAGCTATTAATCTATTTCTAGTGGTCATAGAAGAAACCACAGGAGAAATTTAAAAATACTTCAAACCAGAATAATAATACTAAATATAAAATGTCAAAATTTGTGACTTTTATATAAATCTGAAGTTTAATAAATGCATAGAAACTTTAAATGCCTGTAATATAAAAGAAGACAGATTTTAAAACAATGATTTAAGATTTATTCCTTAAGAAAAATAACCAGAGCTGGGCATGGTGTCATATGCCTATAATCCCAGCACATGGGAGGCAGTAGGTAGATCCCAGGTTCAAACCCAGCCTAGGCAGTTTATCAACATCCCGTCTCAAAATAAAAAAAGGGGTAGAGATGTGGCTCAATGCAAAGACCCTGGGTTCAATCCTCAAAACAACAACAAAAGTTAAAAGAAAAAAATCCAGCATAAATAACTGGAAGAGAATAAAATGAAGTAGAAAAGAAACAACAGGAAAAAGTTTTTAAAAAACAAATACTGATTCTTCATTGTTTTGTTGTTTATTTGTTTGTTTTTTTGACACAAGATCTCCTTGTGTATTTCAGGCTGGCCTTGAACTCACTATATAGCCTTTGAACTTACTATGTAGCCCAGGCTGGCCTCAAAACTCAGAGCAATTCTCCTCCTCAGTCTCCCATGTGGTGGCGTTACAAAGTGTGTGCAACCACACCCAGCTGCTTCTTTTAAAAAATGAACATGATTGATAAATATCTAGCTAGACTGATACAAGAAAAAATTAAATTATCAATAAACATCAGGAATGAATAGGGGATACTACTACAAATCTTACTTATAAAAGCAATTCCTTTATCTTCAACATATAGCAGTGAATATTATGAATAATAGTTTTCTAGCTTAGACGAAATGAACAAATTCCTTAGAAATTATAATTTATCAAAACAAAATAAATGGTAGGCACAGGGGCACATGCCTGCAATCCTAGCACTCAGGAGACTGAGGCAGGAAGATTGCCTGGGGGACAGGCTGGGCTATGTAGCAAGTTTTAGGGTAGACTGGACTACAGTATAGTGAGATTCCCCCCCACCCAAAAATAACCTAAAAAAAATTGTATAGCCATATATTTATTAAATTGAATTCATAATGAAAAACCTTCAAGAGAAAACTGTCCCAGATGGTTTTATTGGTAAATTCTATGAAATCTTAGGAAGACTTTTTAAAATTTTTAATAGAAAAATAATACCCCACAGTCTAATCGCCAGTGGCTGGTGCTTTTGCCTGCTTGGTACCTGTTCCTTGGCCGTGTTCTGATGCACTGTCCTTTGGGAAACAGCCCTCCCCATGCTCAGCCCGACCTGGTTCCAGAAATGGGTACAAGATGAAGGGATGACAATTCTGACCAATGTAACTGCTGGCTGAAGAAAAGATAGGGACGATCTGTGACCCAAATGGGCCAATGAGTCAGTCTTGGGAGATGTTTGGGAACATTTACTGGGGTTATCGAGGAAACAGGAAATAGAAAGGGACAAAGGATCCTGGCGCCATTACTTAGCCTCTGGATCCAGCCATGCCTGATAGACACAAATTATCTAAACATCTTACCATATCACTTTTTTTCTGTTTACACTTCAGTGAGGCTGGGTTGGTTCAATGGTGAGTGAAGGATATTCTAACATGTTTCCCCAACACAACCATGGCCAACATTTTAGTGTGTTTCTTTCCATGCATGTCCTTTATTCTCATGTATGTCCTTAAAATAATACTATGTTTCTTGCTGCCATGCAGCTCTGAACCACCAGTGGTATATGTATGAGTATCCCATTGGGCAGTGTGGGACAGACCCGCTGGATCACCTGATGGGACAACTATGCAGGTGCCGCCAGCAGGAACATGTTAAGGTTGGGCTATAGGATCCCACTGCCAGGAATTTCCCTTAAGCCAAGCTCCACCACTCACTGGCTAATATGTGACTCTGGATATGCTGCTTACCTTTAAGCCTCAATTTACCCACCTATAAAATAGGGAACATGACAGTAGCAAGTCAGGCTGTGAAGATGCTATAGGTTGACACATTCCAGTGCCTGGCACATACTAAACAGCCAGCAAATGTTAGCCATTCCTATTACTGTTGCAAGGGGTTGACATACCTTAATCATCCTTAATCATCTCCTGACAAGTGTACCTCTAGGGTATTTCCACTGTGATGAGCATATTAACATATAAATATTTTTCCGTATTTATAAGCAGTTATTTAAATTAGGTCCCTAAATGGAAGTGATTAGATTTAAAAGTATGAGTACCCTGAGACTTTCAATAGGTTGCATCATGCTGTTTCCTCAAATAATTGAAGTTTATATTTGGGATTCTATAAGCAGGTATTGCATTGTTTCATCTTTAAATGCAGTTTATTTTTTAATATAATGGAAATTCTGAACATTCCTGGATATTTTCAGCATCATTCTAGGACTCCAAAATCCCTTGCTGGGAATGGTTAGAGCCTGTTCATAAACACGAGACACAGAAGACAGTGCGGTTTTACGGTTTTGGGATCTCTCAGTCTACAAATATATAACCACTATGAAATGGGCATCCAGGTACAAATGCTCAGAAACAACTTCAGCATGCCTGCTTTGAGGGACCGCAGGCTTCCTAAATTCCAGTCAGTGTGACACCCGGACAAGTCACAGTTTGGAAATCCAGAGGTCAGGAAGAGAGACAGAAAATGAGGAGGGGGGTGCCTCAGGCTGAAGTCCCATTCTCCACATGATTCTCACAGTCTGGTGTAGAGCCTGCCAGGCAGCTGGGAGAGAGGGCAGGGGGAGGAAACCCTCCTGCAGACTGCTCTCATTCTTGGCCTGGCACGCTGTTTTTTCCAAACTTGTATGTTTTTTTCTCTTTGCAAAACAACCTATTTTATTGGGGATGGGTTGTAATACCTTTATTCTCTTAAAAAATTTCATTGTGGAAAATCTCAGTCACATAGAAACACAGATGTGTATAATAAACTGTCATGTACCCATCATCCAGCTCCAATGACTGTCACCCCAGTAACACACTGATTGTAAGACTAAGGGTCTTAAACACTCCAGTGTTTACTTAAAAGTCCTTACATCTCCAGGATGACAGTAGGTAATTTATAAATTACTGATTTCTTAGTGGGGCTTTTTCTCATTTTCCTTTTTCTTTCTTTCTTTTAGAATTCTGTATTGTTGCTACCCTTTTTTTCTGTTTTGCTTTTTCCTTCTCTTTAAATAAAATTTTAAAAATGTATAATTGCTATTGTAAAAAAAGAGGAAATAGGAAGCGCTATAAAAGATATAGCTGCATGTATGTTTAGGTGTGTGGGATTGATGACCATATTTCTAGGTTCTTATTGGACTGTTGAACAGATCTTTTGCACTCTCACTGCTTGAGTGTCCACTTTGTGTGCTTTAATTTTGTAACTTGAATAACTATTTCTAAAAGAACAATATGTAATTTGTCAACTAGTGGTTTCTTACTGTTTATCTTCTTTTCTTGAAATGCTATAATATTTCTACCTTTTTCCTGTTTTATTTTCTCTTTAAATAAAAAAAAAACTACAAAAAAAAAGTTCTTACATCTATAGTCAGGTGTGGTGACATATACTTGTAATCCTAGCACTTAGCAGGCTGAGGCAGGAGGATCACCACAAGTTTAAGGCCAGCGCAGCCTACATAGTGACTTCAAGAAGAGCCAGAACTACAGATCAAGAGCCTATCTCAAAAAAATCAAACCAAACCAAACCAAACCAAACCAAAGACCTTAATCCTAGAGATAGGGATGTAGTTCACTGGTAGAGCACTTGGCCTGGATTAAATTGCCAGCATCACACACACACACACACACACACACACACACACACGCTCCTTAAGACTAAAAGGCAACACAATAATACATTTTTTTAAAAAGAAAAGAGAAGAACAATTTTCAATTTTGAGTTTTTTTGAGATAGGGTCTCACTACGTAGTTCAGGCTGGCCTTGAACTCATTAGGTAGCCCAGGCTGGCCTCAAATTCACAGAAATCCTCCTGTCTCAGCCTTCCAAATGCTGAGATTATAGGTATGTGCCACCATGGCTGGCTGAGAAGAATATTTTCTAAATAAAATTAGGAACTCAAAAAGCTGATGCCCAGGAATTCAAGACCTGAGCAATATAGTAAGGTCAGTTCTATAAATAATAAATACATGGCCATATGTTATTTAGAATAATATGGAGATGTCTAATTGTAATTTTCAATGACTCAGAGTGTTTTACAGAAGCTGACTTCCTGCGCTAGGCCTGCACTTACACTGTGGAGGCTGATCAGCAAGCAACCCTTGGCCACTGAGAATTTACCTGAACTCCCTCTCTATGGCATGGGCAGATGGCAGGAGGGTCCCCGGGGGTTTCTTCCTCAGGACCAGCTGATGATTGGCTAGCCTGATGTAGTAAGTGGGATTTGACTGGCCGTGATCAAACTGGAGGAGTTCCAATGGGCCTGCAAATTTGAAACAAAAGAATATTCAAACTGGAGTAGGAGCCCAAACCATCTGGACAGATAGCCCTTCTTTCTAGTGAGTTCTGCACTTGGGATACAGAATATCTTCATGTGGGATACAGTAAAAGCATCTCCTCTTGGGCACCAGGGCATTGGGTCCCAGTCATGTCCTGCTGGCATAGGCCCAGCATTACTAAATGTGACCTCAGTGGGGCAAAGGCTACGCACTAACAGGATGATCCTATTTCCTTACTCTGCAGTGTCAGCTTGTAAGCTTCTTGCCAACTCCTGCCCCAGGAACAAAGGCACTTTGGTACTGTTTAACAACATACACCCAGTCATGGCAACCCATCTGGACAGAGGAATGCTCTAAGCCTGAGAAAGAGAGTGCCCTTATGTGTCCTTCTCCCATACTCATCCAAGCCACACCCAAGGCTGATGTGACAGCTGGCAGGAGCTATGCAGGGGCCTTCATCCTGTGCCAAAGCTGCTTCCAGGCAGTACCCGCTCCCTTCCACACTAGCTTGAGCTCTCTCCCTTGCCAACTGCTAACAGAGGTGAACCTAATGAGTGCTCAGCTTCACAGCAAAACCAAACTGTGGACAGTGACCATTCCCTTGGCCAAGAGGACAGGCAATAATGGGAGTTGCACAGTCAGGCATAGCAGTGTACACCTGTTATCTTAGTACTCATAACACTTGTACAGAACTGCCCAGAGTTTGAGGCAAGCGTAGGCTAAAGAAAAAAAAAGTGTGTGTGGGGTGTCACGGGAAACCTGTTTTCTGAGGGTGAAATGTGTTTCTTTTTCTTAAATAGGGTGTTGCTATGTAGCCCAGGCTGGCCTTGAACTCAAAGCAGTGCTTCTGCCTCTGCCTTCTGAATGCTGGGATTACAGGACTGCTCCATCACGTGTGGCTAGAATTTGCATTTATTTATTTTTTTCCTGAGGGTAAAATGTGAAGAATGACAGAGGGGACCCTTTGAAGAAGTAGAGTCAACTTGTTTCTTTTTTAAAATCATGCATGAGGTGGCTCACACCTATAATCCCAGCACTTGGAAGGCTGAGGCAGGGGTATTATTGCAAGTTCCAGGCCAGACTGGGCTACATAGTGAGTTCAAAACTGAATGACACAGCAAAACCTGTCTCAAAAAACTGACAAAAAATGTGTTATGCTGAGATCAGGGGTGTGTGATTACTAAATTAGTTCACTGGGGGCCAGGGATATAGCTCAGTAGCATAGCACCTGCCAGGCAAGCATGAGGTCTTAAGTTTGATTCCTGGTACAAAAAATAATAATAATAAAATAAAATAAATTAGTTCACTGATTGGTTTGGCCCAGTTCTAGGTATGGATAATGGCAAGATCCACGCTGGGTGTGAGTGCTACCCACCCTAAGGACCTGTAGCCTGAATAAAACAGAAGGGACAGAAAAGAGAGCTGCTATATTGCTTGCTGCTTCTTTGCTATTTTGCTGCCTTCTGCACGCCATGAATTATTTCTCCTCTGTGATGCCTCTGTCATGCCATCTGCTGTGCAGCCAGACAACTATGAACTGAAACCTCTACAAACTGTAAGCTATAATAAACCTTTCCTCCTCTAACTTTGCGTGCTGTATGTTTTGTCTCAGCAATGAGAAAAGTAACTAAGACAGGGCCCAAACTTGGGATCCACCTGTCTCAATCTCCCAAAGTATTGGGATTAGGGATGTGTGTTACCACATCTCAGCTAAATTATACAACTTTAAAGTCACTTTCACAACACAGGTTGAGATCTCAAAAAAATCAGAAACACTCAAATACCCCCAGGCATGTAACACAATCCCCAAGTCCCCCTTCTGGTGGCCATTTGTAGGGAAGACTGCTGCACCGTACCAAATGCTCAGTGGAGGACAAGGACAAATGTGCTTTTGTGGATCCATAAAAAAGGAGTTCAACACTTTTTCCTAAGCAAAATTGAAATCAGCACTTGGATCTACCAGGACCAATGGTTATCTTCCTCACAGCACTGCCTCTTTGTCTTCAGCATATTCCATCAGTGTTAGAGTGTGAAAACCAGATGGGAAGCACAGTCTAGACAGGGCTACTTTGCTAAAAAACCTACAAAACCAAGCCAGGTGTGGTGTCACATGCCTGTAATCCCTGCACTCTGAGAGCCAAGGCAGGAGGATTGAAAGTTCAAGCCCAGTCTGAAAACTTAGTGAGGTTTTTAGAGTCAAAATTTAAAAAAGAAAAGAGAAGAAAAGAAAAAAGTTGGTAATGTAACTCAAAACACAAAACAAAAAACCTTCCATACCTGTGGTTTGGGTCCCCAGCAAGTCTTTGAGGTACTTCTGCAGGGCATCTTTTGGGATTTCCATTGTCTTCCTCACAGGACGAGTGTTGGGAACATCCCAGTACAATGCAAAACCCAGAAAAGACTCTAATTCCTTCACCGCAGCCTCCGGGTCGTCGACCTGGTTTTGGAGAGAATACCAACCCTGTGCCTATCTCTACAAGGCCAATTCTCCAGAGGGAGACAGCCATGGGGTCAGTTTTCTGGAGAAGACCAGTGGAGTCAGGACATGCAGCTGTAAGGCAGAAGAAGAGTGAATCTGTACCTCTGGGTAATTCCTAGCTGCATTGAGTTTTCTTTCCCCTTGGAAGAATACCTGTGAATAGGGCAGAGGACAGTGCTACAGTGTCTTCTGTGTCCCTGCTGCCACCTGCTTAATAATGAAAATCCAATGTAGAAAAGTGGCCTATGATCCCATCACTTGGCTTCCATGCTCACAGCCATGACCTGGGTGGCAGATGTAGCTGATAGCCACTGGGTCCCCACCTAGAGAAGCATCACTTGGAAAGTCCAGATGCCACCCTGAATGGCTTGCACTAATTCCTAGTGCATAGTTAGATGGTTTAAAAGTGATGAGTCAGGCATGGTGGCACATGTCTGGAGTTCAAGCTACTTCAGGGGCTGAAGCAGGAAGACTGCAAGTTTGAGGCCAGCCTGAGCAATTTAGGGAAAGCCCATCTCAGAATTTAAAAGGAGCGGATGGGAATGTAGGTCAGTGATAAAGCACTTCTCCACCCTGTGCGAGGCTGGATCAGTTCCCAGTATGGGGAAGGCAGGGAAGGACGATTACCTTAATGGTGCGAATACCAAGCCTGGCAGCTGCTTTCAGATTTGGTCCTAGATCATCGAGAAAGATGGACTCAGAGGGCTGTAGGCCAAGGCGCTCCAAGCACAGCTGGTATATCCTAGGGTCTGGCTTACAGACTCCTTCCAGGCAGGACTCTACCACCTGAGGAGGGCAGAAAGGAGAGGGCTAGCTGTAAGATAGAGAGCCCACAGGCATGGTGGCACATTTTTTAAGAGAAAGAGCAAGACAGTTGAGATTTACAGGATGTTGTTGTCTTCTTAAAGAGAATGATTAGGAAATTCTGGATGACCTGGGGGCAAACTCAGGAAATCAAAGTTCTGGTTCAGTCCCTGTGGCCTTGTATGAACAACTAGCCTTAGTTTCACTCTCAGGAAAATGGGACAATAATGGCTATCTTAGCTACCTCAGTGGTTATTGTGAAGTTTAAATGAAACTTGAGTGAGCTTGAAAAGACAAAGCTTTTGCTAATGCCACACACTATGGTTACCCCAAAGAGAAGAAAAACTATACATTTCACCAAACACATGCCAGGTGTGGGTGGGAGTCTCACCCCAAATGCACAGTAGACTCACCAGTAGAGTTCCCCTAATATGCACATGCCCAGGCCCCACCCAGACCCACTCCAGACAGCTCCAGGGAAAAGGACCTGATGCCTCTTCAAACTCAGGGTCACACCTATGGGTAGGCAGAGCACATCTTTATTTCAACCTTACTGGTCTGGTGAAAGAGACAAAGGGGCTGAGAACATGCTACTTTCTACTGATGGAGATAAGGAGAAAGAATCTCTGCTAATAATAAAATGTCTGCTACTGAAATTGTCAGGGAAACCTCCTCCAGTAGGCTCCAGAGGCCACATGACTCTCACTGTGTCTGGCGAGCTGTTTCCCATCTGCACTGAGTCAGGCTATCCACAGAGAATGGGCCTGAAGGAAGGGTGCCCTGGAACCATCACAACTCTAGGAGAAACCTCGTAGCCTTACTGCCACTCTGGGCTTTGGAGTCTTCAAAGGAAATTATCACTGCTGTTGGTTTTAAGACATAAACACTTAAAAAGTCCCCAAATATAGCCACGTGTGTCAAAATCCTATCATAAACATTAAAGGCTGGGGTGCACACATAGAGCAAATGGAATTTAGTAGGGCAGGCAGTCAGGTAGGTCTTGGACAGCACTGGACTTGACATCACAAAGAGAGGGTGACATAGTTGGTCTCTGAAGACCAGAGTTCAAAGGATCATGAAGATACAGGTGATGGGAGTGAAACCTGAGCTCTGGGCTCAAACATCAAGGGGCCTCTACAGCTGAGGAACAAATCCTGTAAATGCCTGGTCTTGCTAAAGGCACAATGACACTTTCAAAGCTCTGTTTTGGCCTATTATATCAAAAAATAACCCAGTCAAGTGGTGGCGTAAAAATATATCCATTCACATGCTGCTATAAGGCAGGTGCAAAGATCCTGTGCCCATCATTATAGATCCCCTCAAACTTACCACGTCAAACTGGCTCCGGTCCAGGGGCAAAAAGCTTTTCCCATTAGAAAGATAAAAATTATTGGTCAAGACTGCAGTCTGTAAGCCTTTTGCCCGAATTTGAGAGATGGCTTTGGTCATCACCGTGAATTGCTGTGCCACTTGCTCACTGGTCAGCAGAGAAAAAAACGAGTCCACAGGCACTGAGGTCTTAGACTATGAATAAGGGGAGAAGAGGAGAACCATCAGTCATTAAGAGTGAGAACAAGACAGATGTGGTGACATGCATCTGCAGTCCCATTCGATGGGGAGGGAGAGGCAGGATAACTGCAAGTTTGAGCCCAGGCTGGTCAACTAATTTCTTCTCTTCTCTTCTTTCTCTTCTCTTCTCTTCTCTTCTCTTCTCTTCTCTTCTCTTCTCTTCTCTTCTTTCTTTCTTTCTTTCTTTCTTTCTTTCTTTCTTTCTTTCTTTCTCTTTCCTTCTTTCCTATTTGTTTTTTGTTTGTTTGTTTGTTTTTGAGACAGAGTCTCACTGTGTAGCCCAGACTGGCCTTGAATTTATAGCCATTCTCCTGCCTCAGCCTCCTGAGTGCTGGGATTACAGGTGTGCATCACCATGCCAGGCAGACTGGGCAATTTAGCAAGATCCCGTCTTAAAAAAATAAAAAGAAGGTCAGGATTTAGCTCAGCGGCATAAGCGCCTACCTTGCAATTGTAAGGTCATGAGTTCAATCCCCGCTACCAAAAAAAAAAAAAAAGAGAGAATCTAATATTTGGGGCTGGGGATTTAGCTCAGCAGCATAAACGCCTGCCTTTCAAGTGTACAGTTGTGAGTTCAATCCCTGGTACCAAAATAAATAAATAAATAAATAAAATAAAAAGAGCTGGGGATGTTGTTTAGTCCCAGGCTCTGGGTTTAACCCCAGTACCTCCCCTTCCCCCACCCCCACAGAAGCAGCAGTCAGGCCTGGTGACACACCTTTAATCCCAGCACTCTAGGAAACTGAGGCAGGAGGAGTACAAATTTGAGCCTAGTAATTTAGCATGATCTGTCTCAAAAAAAAAAAAACAAAAAAAACAAACCACGGGAGAAAGGATCATGAACTACAAGGAAAAGCACTGATTTGTGGCTTGCTTAGCACTGCTATCTAGTAGTAAGAGCCCAGCCATTGGCTTGCTGCCAGAAGGAATTGCTCCCTCACCCCTTGTGCTGAGGTCTTTCTTTGTTTTTGGTGGGGTGTGGCAACCTCTTCCAAATAGGCACCAAATTCCTCCACTCAAGCAATCCTCCAGCACAACCTCCTGAGTAGCTGGGGCTACAGGTAGGCAGGGCCATGCCTCTACTACAAATGAAGTTTGTTTCTTTTTTAATGAAAAAAGAAAATTTATTTAAAGGTGGGAGGGAGGGGCAGGGGAGACGGAGAAAAGACATAATGGAAAGCTATTCTGGATGAGTAGAGAGAATTTGAAAGTGAATTTCTCCTACACATGAGTTAGTTTTTTGTTTTTGTTTTTTTGGTACCAGGAATTGAACTCAGGACTTTGTGCTTGCCAAGCAGGTGCTAGCTGCTGAGCTATATCCCTAGCCCTACAAGTGAGTTAGCTCACTTAAAATTAGTTACCATGACTGGGGAAAAGACTTGCTTGTATGAATATTGCAGTTAAATGAGTTTTTATTCCACTCCTCAACTGACAATTTTTCAAAAAATCAGAACATTATCAGAGGTCACGCTAAAGTTTAAAAGTATATTAAGCAGTTGTAATTTATTTTTAATGATCCAGAAAGCATTTAATGATTTTATATTATCCTCAATATCACCATTATGAACATTCAATCAATTTTGTCGTTTTAAAATTTAATCTGTGTGGGTTCTGAAACTCTTAGCATGTTTCAAAATTTGCAAAAGCCAAGTCAGATAGTCAGCTATATTTTAACAGCTTTATTGAAATATAATTAAGTACCGCCCAATTCGCTAAAGTGTACAGTTCAATATATACATGGCATTAATATATACGTGAGGCGGTTCAACACCACTCAGTCAATTTTAGAACACTTTTGTTACTCTAAAGAAAAACTCATACCTGTTAGCAATCACTCCTTATTTCCCCCCAACAACTGTAGTCATAGAAAACCCCCCATCTGCTTTCTCTATGTACTGATTTCAGTATTGTGAACATTTCATATAAATAGAATCATATAATGGTTTTGTTTTGTTGGTACTGAGAATTGAACTGGGTCTTTGTACTGAGCTAAACCTTTGGCATTATTTTTTTCTTTTTTGTCTTTTTGAGACAGAGTTTCACTATGCAGTTCAGACTGGCCTTGAATTGACTTTGTAGCCCAGCCTGGCCTCAAACTCACAGTGATTTTCCTGTCTCAGCCTCCAGAGTGCTGGGATTACAGGCATGTGCTACCATATCCGGTCTTTTTCATTTTTTTTTATTTTGAGATAGGGTCTCCTTAAGTGGCTAAATTGCCCAGGCTGGGTTCAAATTTACAGTCCTAGTGCCTTAGCCTCCCAGGGCACTGGGATTATAGGAATGTGCCACCACACTCAGCTAAATAGCACATGCCATAATTCTGGCTCTTGGAAGGGTGAGACAGAAGAATTGTGAGTTTGAGGCCAGTATAAACTGCACAGTGAGTTCAAGCCAAGCTAGGAATATACAGCAAGACCCTGTCTCAAAAAAGCAATAATAACCCAGGCACACACCTATAAACCCAGCATGCTAGAGGCCAAGGCAGGATAGCTTTTGACAAGTTTGTGTGCCTGAACATGTTTTCAAGGTTTACTGTTTTGTTTGTTTGTTTGTTTGTTTAGGCGTTTTTTTTTCTTTTGTACTGGGAATTGAACTCAGGACCTTGTACTTGCCAGGCAGATAGTGTGCCACTAAGCTATATCTCTGGCTCCACTGTTTATTTTTTAATTGCAGAAAATACACATAAAATAAAATTTACCATTTTAAAGTTCAGTGGCATTAAGTACAGTTACACTGCCATACAATCATCACTGTTATCCACCCACAGAACTTTTTCTTAGTATTATTTTTAAACTATATTTTAGAACATTTAAAGGTTATATGAATTAATATAGATTAAAAAAAACTTTTAAAAATGCATAGCATGGAGAAAATGGTTGGAACTATTATTGCTTTCATCAACTTTTAGATCAAAGCCATTATGAAGATAGCTCCTGTTCCAACAGCTGCTGGTGAGATTCATGGGAAAGAATATTTTTACTTACTCACATATTAAGTCAAAACTGGGTACTTAGAGATAATAGCCTAAAACACAATAAACAGCTTAAAACCTATTCAGTTTTTACATTATTTTCAGTTTGACCAATTTATGGATGAAAGTTGCAAATGCTATTCAAGCCAAAAAAAAAAAAAAAAAGAAATGCAGATATGTTTATCACTCACTATTTCAGAGGAAACTCTCCCAAATTCTTTTAAGAAATCTGCTGTTGTTATCTCTCCTCTCATAAATCTCATCCAGGGTCCACTTTCACCATTTTTGATCAACGCCTTCAATATAGTTCCAGAAGGGACATGGTTCTGTACCTCCCATTCTACAAGAAGTAAAATACACTAAAGTGAGATACACTCCTAAATGGCTGGGGCTTGGTGTCAGCAAGGAGAATGGCGGTACCAGTTGCTAGGACATCACTATGGTGCCCAGGGAGTGCTACTGGGAATTCAGAGATGCACAAAATGCAAAATCTCAACCTTGGACCTCAAAGGAAAAGATGCTAATTTGTGTAACAGCACAGTGCCAGCCATGGGGCATCAGGGCCTTAAGACGACTGTAGACACAGGATGTTGAAACTTCACTGAATGGACCACATACATCAGGTTGCTCACCCAATCCCGGCACACACTAAGGAAATCTATGAAAGGATACATGAGATTCTGCCAATGCCCCACACCAAACTCTTCCATTTTATAAGCTAAATAATCCTTTGTAGCACTGTTGCTGGAATACTGAAATAGTTAATTGAGAGATGCTGCCTTTGTGGAAATTTTCTATTCAGAAAGGGCTAAGAGTCTGACATAGTGGAGAATGCCTGTAATCCCAGCACTTGGGAGGCCGAAGCAGGAGAACTGCCGCAAAGTTCGCAGCCAGCCTGGGCTACATAGTAAATTCAGTTCCAGCCTGAACTACATAGTAAGACCCTGTTTTTAAAATAAAACAAAACAAAACAAACAAAAAAGCTTAGGCAGGAGAGGTATCAGCACTATGTAATACTAGGAACAGCTGGACAAATGTCACTTCTACAAGTTTGCTCTTTGTTTCTATATAATACAGCTACTGGGGGCAATACATATGTCTGTACATTATATATAAAACTCATAATTATATCTCTAAGACATGATACATTGATTTATATCTTTTGTTTTGAAGACATTTTTATTGGCTTTTCTGATAAAGCAGTACATACACATTTGAAAATATTTCCGACAATATAAGAACATACAAAAAAAAAGTACAAGGACAAGCAGTTTCATTCTTCAGCAATAACCATTATGATGTGATATATGTCATTTGAGACCAGCAATCTAAAAATAATACTTCTTAGGGCCGGGGATATAGCTTAGTGGCACAAGTGCCTGCCTAGCAAATGCAAGGTCCTACGTTTGATTCCGAGTACAGAAAAAAAAACCCTTCTTTAATTATAGAACCGGGCCAAGGATTTAGCTCAGTGGCATAAGGGCGTGCCTGGCAAGCGCAAGTTCGTGAGTTCAATCCCTGGTACAAAAAAAATTTAGAACTAAAGTATATAGTCTTTTTTTTTTTTTTTTGTGGTTCCAGGGATCAAACTCACCACACTCGCACTTGCCAGGTAGGCGCTTATGCCACTAAGCTAAATCCCTGGCCCTAAAGTGTATAGTCTAGCTGGGCATGGTAGCATATGCATATAATCCCAGCACTTGGGAGGCTGAGGCAGGAGGATCTTGCTAGTTCCAAGACCAGCCTGTGTTGCAAAGAGAGCTGAAGGCTAGCCTGAACTACATAGTGAGACCTTGTCTCCAAAAGACAAAAAAAAAAAAAGTGTATAGTCTTTTGGTGAGCCTTGGGGGACAGTGGCACCTGGGTGTGCTGTTGTTGATGGAAAATAAACAAGTAAAACCTCTATGAAGCAGAATTTGGCAACTATCAAAATTTTAATCCATATATATTCAATGTAGTAATTCTACTTCTAGGAATTTCTTTTGGGTCCATTTACAAAATTAAGAAAAGATTATTTACGAGGTTTTTTGTGCAAAAATTTCTTGTAGTAAAAAGAATGAGAAAATTAAATGTGCATATTCATAAAGAGCTTGTTAAATCAACTGTGTTAAATCTATATAGAGGAACACCATACAGATATTAAAATGTACAAAGTAGACTAAGGATGAACAAACATGACTTGGGGGACTGCCTCCTACCTTTTTATTTTTGTTTGGTTTTTTTGTTGTTGTTGTTTTTTGGTACCAGGGATCGAACTCACGACCTCATCATGCTTGCCAGGCAGGCGCTTATGCTGCTGAGCTAAATCCCTGGCTCAAATAGACTCCTTGTTTTTTTTGTTTGTTTGTTTGTTTGTTTTTTTGGTACCCAGGATTGAACTCATAACCTCGCGCTTGCCAGGCAGGCACTTAGGTCACTGAGCTAAATCCCTGGCCCTATTTTTCTATTGTGTGTATGTGTGTGTGTCTGTGTTATATGTCAGGGACTGAATCACTGAGCTATGTTCCCTGCCTTCCAACCTGTTTTTATATATCAAGTTTTACTGGAACATCTATTCTTTTACTACCTCACATTTATTCCTTTACTATCAGCTATCAGTGTTTAGTCACTATAAAGACAGAGGTGAATCATTATGACAGACTGTATGACTCACAAAGTACAAAGCCTGTAAAGCCCTTTGTAGGCAAGGTTGATTAGGCAGGGCACCATGGCAAATGCCTATAATCCCAGCACTCAGGAGCCAGAGGCAGGAAGACTGTCATAAGTTCAAAAACATCCTAGATCAGTGACAGTGCACTACGGCATGTATGCTGCCCTGAGGTGTTAATATTATCACTGAAGGCTCTAAAAGGTTTGCCATCACTGGCCTAGGCTACGTAGTGAATTCAAGGCTCTGGGTTCCATCCTTACCACTGAAAGAAAAACAAAACAAAAGAGAATTCAGTTGTCAGCATGAAGGCTGGGGTTGAGCGGGAAGGGCTTGGGGGAGCTGACAGTTTGGAATAGATCCCAACATACACACAAGAGGAACAGGATGGGTGGACTGAGAGGCTGACACAGTGCTGAGGGTCCAGCTGAAGTTGGATCACAGAACCCAGCTCATGCAGCCACTCTAGAGCTGGGTGACTTCCTCAGCAGTGCCAGAAAGCCTAGACACAGGGGCACAGAAACCTGTACAGGCTTGGCTTAGGAGGGAGAAATAGTCAATCAGCCACCACAGAAGGACAAAAGGACAGCTGTTCGGCCCTTTCCCCTTCCCACAGGGTGGGATGAGAACGTGATAGCAAGAGGCTGGGCAGCTAAGACACACGTGGTGTAAAATGAAGAGAACTCCCTGAACTCCCTGCAGGGTAGCAGACAGAAAGAGCTGGAGTCGGGCTGCACAGTGGCTTGGTGGTAGGGAGCTGCGCAGCCTGCAAGAGCTGTGGGTTCCATCCTTGACCAGAGGGGAGACACAGACAGACAGCTTGAGTCCTTGTTGCCACAGAGCTGCATTCCAGCCCAATACGGCATACCTGGTCTTTTATGTACAAGAGAAACAAACTTCTATCTTGTTTCAGTCCCTGTTTTATTAGAATTTCTAATATTTGAAGCCAAAACTAACGTAAGTTAAACTGAATCTAGAAAGAAGCAGAGGGAAGAAGACAAGATGGTCAATTAGTGAGCAACAAAATACAAAGCCTCCCAGGAGAAACAACTCATATGCCAGAATAAAACACCCTGGAGAGACCCAGACAGAGGGAGATGGATCCTCTTGACACAAGAAGAAATTAAAATGTAAAAAAGCTCGTTAAATACTTCAGGACTATAACTGAAACAGCTAAAAATTATGGGACACAGTGTTTTTACGGCGACCTGCCAAGTTTGCACCAGCTTGAATCCTAGCTGGCAGGCAGAGCCTCCCAAACTCGTTCCCGCCCCACTCACAGGAACCACAACAGCGCTGAAGTTGGGGGTTGGTGAGCCCAATGAAGAGTGGAGCCAGTGAAGGGACCTTGATTAATCCACGGTCAGTGCTGAGAATGAGACCCCACCACCACCACAGGAAGGGGACAACCAAATGGGTGACATGTTGGAATTGGGCAGGAGGAACCTGAACTGGGAGTGACAGTGACTTCAGTTGGTTGCTCCCTCCCCAGAGCAAATTCATTAGTGAGATTTGCTTGGACTGGGCTGCGCCCTTGGTCGGGAACCAATGAGCTGTCCCAAATCGATTCCCTGTGCCTAGCACGCACTAACCGGGTGAAGGCACCTGAAGTTTGGCTGGCCTGGTGGGGAGGGGCAGGCATACGCAGCCACTGCTTACACATCAATTACAAGAGCAGCCAGGAGAGGGCGGAGGTCCCTTGCCAGCATGCTTAGGAGGAACCGTGGCCAACAGGGAAGGGGGCTGGGACCTGCACTGTAACCTGTGTGGAGGAAGCCAGGACCATGACAGGAGAGAGAGGCAGGAAGAGGCCCCCAGCCCAGAACCCTGAGAGCACTGATCCAGGAGAGAGAAAAACAAGGGAGACTGAGGGCGGCAAAAGCACAAAATCAGACATGGCTTCAATGGACATTAAAAGATATCTTTGGGACCTTGTACACGAGCTCAAAACTGAAATATTAAATCAGGTAAAGCAGGATATGAGTAGAGTAATAAAAGAAATGCTCTCAGGAAGCATCTCTCAGGATGACAGAGATGGAAGAAGGGAAGAACACAAAAAAAGGAGAGAAACATTTGATAAAGAATATAAAGAAAATATAGAATACATGAAGCAGATTCAAAGAGACTACCAAGAAATTAAAAACTCTATTGAAAGCTGGCAAAACTCCTTAGAAGAAACTAAGGATAGACTATCAAAACTTGAAGACAAGTTTGCAATGTGTGATCATGAAAGGAAAGATCTCTTAAAAATAACAAGGAAACAGGAAGTAACAATACAAAGGCTAGAAGAAGACAAGAAAATCTACAATTTAAGAATAAGAAATGTGAATGAAGAAGCAGGAATACATACAGGCAAATTACAAAGGCTATTCATGGAAATAATTAAGGAAAACTTCCCAAGCATAGGAAAAGAAAATGACATTTGGTTATGTGAGGCATAAAGAACTCCAGCCACCTACAACCAAAACAGATCTACACCCAGACATATAATAATCAAGATACCAGAAATTCGACATAAAAACAGAATATTAAAAGCTGTTAGAGAAAAGAAACAGATTACCTATAAAGGTAAGCCCATCAGAATCACGGCTGACTTCTTGACACAGATCATCAGATCAAGAAGAGCTTGGAGCGAAGTATTCCAAGCCCTGAAAGAAAATAACCTCCAGCCCAGATTGATGTACCCTGCAAAACTGTCACTAGAAATTAATGGAGAAACAAGATGCTTCCATGACAAAGAGGAACTGGGTGAGTTTGTGACCACCAATCCAACCCTACAGAGAATACTGATGGACATTCTAGAGAAAAAAAAATACCAGGATTTTAGGAACAGTGGCAGAAAGGCCTCAACGAGTGAGGCAGGCAGTAGAATGAAGGAGAAAACTAGACAAAGGCAGAAAAATAGCATAGCAGAAATGAGGCAGAGAAGGAAACTAGAAACTCTAACATAGATGGCCTTGATACGCTATATTGTTAATAGTGCACCAGGATTTAAAACCCACATTACTCACAGTACTCTGCTTAGATGTATTATATTCTGTTCCAGTCATTGTACCTATACTAGATTTGAGGGCACAGACAGTAATGCTGAAAATAACAGGATATAGTACGGTAATCATCCTTAATTTCCTATTAACTTAATCTAAAGCTCTGTAAAACCTACACTGTTTTATCGTAATCGAATCTGGTTTGTTGGATCGCTGTAGTGTATTGATAGATTTTATTCAAAGCTGTTATGATTGATAGTATCAAGTCTGAGAGTACAGGCAACTGCACTTAAGATGACAAGATCCACTAGAATATCCACTATGGTTTGATTATTAATTGCCTTTGAAGTTTTATACTGTCCACAATGTTTTATTTTACTAATATTGTTATTTACTGCTATACTCAATTATACTGCTACATTCAATTATGCCTGATGATATAGACATTCTATTGAAGATAATAAGAAACAACACAGTAATTATTGTAGATCACCTTGTACTGTGGTTTTATACGACTCTTTGGTTTCATGTTTTTATAGGAATTTGTTTTGTTTTGTCTTGTTAAGTTTTGTTTTCCCCTATAATACAGAAAGGATAGAAATACATGTAGAGATTCATGCATGTGTAGCTGTTCACACTCTCACTGTTTGACTATTTACTTTGCATGCTTTAATTTTGTAACTTGAACAACTATTTCTAAGAGGGTAATATGTAATTTATCAACTAGTGATTTCTTATTGTTTATCTTTTTTTTTCTGGGAATTCTGTATTATCTTTACCCTTTACATGCTTTTGTTTCTCTTTAAAGAAAGAAAGAAAGAAAGAAAGAAAGAAAGAAGCAGAACCAGGGAGGGGCTGATGAAAAAAGACAAAAGAGACCTAAGGTATAGTGCTGGGTTCAGAAGTGAGTTTGGGGAGTGAAGTAGAAGAGAGAAAGAACTTCAGTGCAGCATCCAAAATTTCAGAAAGCAGTACCATTCCCAGGGGAAAGGTGGTTAAATTCTAATCAGTAACCATGGCAACTCATTATTTACTGGGAATATGGGGTGAGCCTATCACAAAGCGTGCTTGCAAGTTTTTTCCATACATTACTTCACTTAACTGTGTACAAATTCCAACAAGGCAGGTATGATTATTGGCTCCAATATGACGAGAAAACTGAGACCCAGAGAATAACTTGCCTATGACTCTTGGCTACTAAGTGGTATTTGGAATTTGGGTCCAGGACCCACATACTGCTTGATGGGATCCACTGCTGCCCGAATATTTTCTTCTGTCTCCCCTACCACCTCCATTCTCCCATGCCCACCAAGGATCACCAAAATGAAACAAGGAAGAGCTCACCAGCAGCCACTCTCCCTGGGGAAGGGATGAGTACACCGCCCATGTCGAAAATCACTGCTCGGTAGGCACTGCCTCCAGAATGTGTCCATCGGTGGTTTCCCCACAGCCTGCCCTGGATGCACCTCGGGAAGGTGGCTTTCCATGCCCACTGGAGGTGTGAGGACCAGAAAAGCTTCCCTATGCACATAATGTGGCTAGGGCTGCATGGGAAGAAAACACAGGGCTCAACTGGACCACAATGCTTTTATCAGAAGTTTAGGGGTGCCACGTGGACATCTCCAACTGGTTTCCCATAAATGCTTCAAATCACATCCACAAATGAGCATCTTCCCTCCCTGACTGCTTCCCCTAAGGGCTCCATCAACTCCTCAGCTGTACAAGCTAGAAGAGGGTAATTCAGCCCTGACTTTCTGTTATCTTCACCTGGCCACCTCAGCTCCAGTTGCTCTATGCTGCCCATTCTCCCTCCTGAAAACTATTACTTTCCTTTCTCATTGTGTCATCTCTGTCTATGGGTCCTAACTGGTCCCCTACCTCTTCTTCTCAAGCCTCTCTCCAATGCTTTCTTCACTTGTCAGCCAAAGTAATCACTCAAAACTGCACATCTGGCCAGATGTGGTGGCACACACCTATGATCTCAGTACTCCGGAGGCTAAGGCAAGAGGATCACTGCATGTTTGAGGATAGCCTAGGTTACAGAGTGAGTTCAAGGCCAACCTGTACTACATGGTAAGACCCTACCTCAAAAAACAAAACAAAAATTAAAAACTGCACATTTGATCACATATTAACCCCATTTAAAACCTTCCATGGCTCCCTACTGCTCTCAAGATAAACTTTCATGTCCTTCATCTGATTTAAAAGGCCCGGTAAGATCTTTTGCCCAGCAACTAAACCATTTTATTCCCTCAACCTGAGAAATGTGGACACACACGTCCATGTGCAGTTCCCTCAAACACACAATATTCTCTTGTCTTTGGATATGCTGCTCTCTTGACCTGGAATGCTTCTGCACCAGCTGCCTGGCTAATTCCAAGTTGTCTTTGGGGTTGTACAGTCACCAGCATGAAACTGCTTCTGGCTACCAGAAAAGACAATCACCTCCTCCTCATATTGGATGCCAGCATCATACCATCAAAACATTATCATCTCTCCCTCTTACAGATCACTTTCTTGGCCTCCTAATAACTCCCACTTCCTCTTTTCTAAACTTACTTTCAAAAGGATACAGGAGAGTTGGAGCATAAAGTGCTTGTTCACCATACACAAGGCCCTGGGTTCAATCTCCAGCGCTATAATGAAAAAGAGAAAAAAAGAGAAGAAAGTTCAAAGAAAAAAACCATATACAGAGACACACATCTGCACAACATACTCCTAAAGACATGGTACAGAGATTAAAATGTCAACAGTCAACTGAGATAAAAGGTAATGAGAGATTATCCTTTCTTTGAAATTTTCTACAGATTTAAAAAAGCTGGGAGAAAAAAGTATTTAGGAAAGTTCTGTGTCTTGTGGAAATCATTGAGTCTTTCAAGTGGTTTTACAGTTAAAAAGCTTTTTGAGTGGGATGTGCAGACATGCACCAGTAGTCCCAGCTACTTGGGAGGCTAAGGCAGGAGGTTCGCTGGAATACAGGAATTTGGGGACAACCTAATCAGCACAGCAAGGCCTCATTTGAAAAAAAAAAAAAAGTGTGGGGATGTGGCTCAGGGCTACAGCCATGTGCTTCACAGGCACAAGGTTCTATGCTGGGTTCTCCAACACCAAAACCAACATTTTCTAAAAATCAGGTTAGAGCAAAAACGTTGGTAAGACATTTCACAATTTTGCCACTTAGTGCTGCCAAAAGTATTCTAAAACTGCATTAAGCATCTAAAGAAAGGAAATGGGCTGGAGTGTAACTCAGTGGCAGAGGACTGACCTAGCATGCACAAGGTCTTAGGCTTAAAAAAAATAGGAATTTTTGGCAGTAAATCTTGAAAATCTTATCATGTGTTTCTCAGTTATGGACTATTTACTGAATTTGTGAGTAAACTGAAACAAAAAACCTTGAGGTTGATTTGCATTTATTTATATCTCTATGCCAAGACCAAGGTTTATGATATAAAGAGAAGTATATTTATAGTCTTGTAAAAGCATCAACACATCTTATGTGAGGGCTTAAGAGATGGAAAGTGTCTCTGGGGCCTTAAAGACCCATCTTTGTATCCCACTGAGGTCACTGCCTTCCACACTCTCCAGCTAATGGATATGTGGGCAATGCTCCCACTAGCAGCTTGCTTACTCCTCCAGCTACAGATGATA
Organism: Hydrochoerus hydrochaeris; assembly: GCA_004027455.1. Classification (NCBI taxonomy): domain Eukaryota; kingdom Metazoa; phylum Chordata; class Mammalia; order Rodentia; family Hydrochaeridae; genus Hydrochoerus; species Hydrochoerus hydrochaeris. The sequence goes on from PVLA01005592.1 coordinate 57,343, forward strand.
GTTCTGTTCTAGCCACTTGCCAACATTCTCTTCAGACCAGGAAAACGATCCAATGCCTCACCTCTCAGCCTTTAGTACTTTGTTAAACTCATGGACTACAACACTTTTCCTGGCTTTATCTGTCTTGTGAATTTCCATTTACTTTTACATCACAGCCTTTTTGCCAGCATGCTCAAACCTATCTCTTCTACAGAATCAATCTTTCCTTCCTTCTTTCCTTTTGTAAGCAAACGATAGTCCTATCCTCATTGCTCTTTCTCCATACTCTCAATAACTTCTTACCTAATTACACTGTAACTGTTTTCATATCTACTAGCCCTTAGAATTATAAGCTCCCTTAAGGCAAGATCTATCCTGTCTTTGTATTCATCAATTCTCTGGACCTTGGTACAGGTCTAGACACAGCAGGTGCTCAGTATAAATATGACTTGTAAGTCATAAACTGGATATATCAGAAAATGGGAAAAACCAGGCATAGAGTCAACTTGTAATCCCAGCACCCTGTGAGGTGGAGGCAAGAGGATGCCAAATTTAAGTCCATTCTGGGCAATCTAGCAAGACTCTGCCTGAAAATAAAATATATAAAGGAACTGGGCTGGGAATATAGATGAATGGCAAAATAACCCTAAGTTCCATCCCCAGTACTAAACATTTTTAAAAATAGGGAAAATTTGAGGACAAGTTTAGTAGTTGACAGCCACAAAAAACTGTCACTAAGTTTGAGATCCTAGGCACATTATTCTAAACCTCAGGTTCCTCCTCTGTTAAATTTGCACAAATACAGTACCTATCTCATAAATGTGTTGTTAGCATTGCACAAGAAAAATATATCGAAAATACTCAAGTTAGTATCTGACACAACATTAAATGTTGTTTCCACTTAGGCTGGGTGCACACCTCAGTGGCAGAGAGTGTGTTTAGTATGTGCAAGGTTGTGGATTTAAACTCCAGCATCATTAAAAAAAGAAATTGTCTGGTACTGTAATACAACCAAAACAGTTCACATTAAGCCTCATATGTCATATGTAAATACTATGTGTGTATGGTTTATGCACTTTTACACAAACCAGAGATTCTCAACAAGGGGTGATTGGGGCCCTGGCAACATATGGATGTATTTCTGATGGTCACCATTGAGTGCTACTGATATCTAGTGGTTCAGGCCAGAGATGCTTCTAAAGATCCTATAATGCACTAAACACACATTTACACATCCTCAAAGAATTATCAGAACCCAAAATGTCAACAGTGCAAAGATTGAAAAAAACCTTTTATAGACAAGGGTATGAATGTGTTTCACAGGGCATAGTCACAAGTTGTATATATGCTTATGTCACATGGTCATGTTGTACATATACAGTCTATATAGCTTGTACCTGCCCAGTGTGTACTCACACATCTTATGTATCACAGCACATATGTAGGCTAGCATTCTGTAATTATGGGTCTTACATGGATTGGTTGTGGCTGTCATTATTTGCTAAAAACAGTACGACATGCTGGGAAGAATGTCACCATTATCTCTATACACATTTCATTTCATCCTCACAATTACTATATGGTATTATCCTAACTTTATACGACTAACTCAAGATTACATAACTGTTTAGTTGGGCATGTCTGGTTAATTGGCACATGTCTGGGAAGCTGAGGCAGGAGGTCTGAAGGTTCAAGGCCATACTCTGGTTTCTCTTCAGATTGCATAAATTTTTCACCTTTTATTGAAAGATCAAGGTCAGCCTGGGCAACTTACTGACTTGGTGAAGACTCTTATCTCAAAAAATAAAAAGAGGCCTGGCATAGTGTCACACACCTGTTATCGAAGCACTCAGGAGGCGGAGGCAGGAGGATTGCTGAGTTTGAGGTCAGCCTGGGTTACATAGTGAGTTAGAGGTAAAATTGGATTACAGAACAACTCGAAAAACTAAAAAAGGAAAGATTGCACAACTGGTGATAAAGGTTGACTGCATAAAGGCAGAAAATGTGTTCAACGTATTCCAACCACCCAGACAGTGTTGAGACAGCCAGCAAACCTTTTTCTTTTTTTTTTTTTAAGAGAGAGAAGGTCTCGCTATGTAATTTTGGCTGGCCTCGAACTCGCGACGGGCCTCCTGACTCAGCCTCCCAAGTGCTAGGATTACACCCGGCTCTGTAATCAGTTTTGAAGTGAGAAGGGAAACAGGATCCAAACTATCTCTAACTCTGTCCTTTTAATTGGCCCACCGCCCTACCTTAACAGAGTCAAAAACTCTGTAATCCAGTTCCCTTGAGCCGTCAGAGAAGCAACTTCACCTTTCAGAGTCTCAGAGTATGTAAGAATCTGTGAAGAGGGCTTGATACATAGCAACCTCTTCTACAGTTGGAGAGAGAAGTCACAAAAATAACAATAGGCAAAAGCCTGGGCACCGAGCAGGTTCCTCGAACAACCTGGAGATCTCGTGGAGCCGGGCACTCTCGTCAGCGAAGTGGAGGGAGAATGAAACCTCTCCCACAGGCAAACACTAACTCAGCCAGAGAGCAAAGCGCCACGCCGTCTTCTAGGAACGCAGCGACACAGGTACAACCGGCTTGCCCTCTCTCAGCTCCCAGAAGCAGGACGCAAACTCCTCTTTGCGCCGCCCCGCCCTATCGTGGCGAGTGCTGTTGTGCGCATGCGTGACCTCGGGGCGGGGGGGTCAGCGACGGCGGCCGGGAGGCGGAAGTGGAGGTAGTTGTGGCTCCGAGGATTGTGTGGAGTAGTGCTGCTGAGGCGGTGGTGGTAGAGACAAGGCGGTGGCGGCGTGGCCCGCCCCGGGCTGGTCGGGCTCTCAGCTTGGCTCCCCACCTCCCCTGAGCCCGCCGGGGCCCACGCCGGCCAGCGCCTGCCCTATGAGTGTGTCACTGATTGTCATCCGATTGGAGCTTGCGGAACACTCGCCCGTCCCCGTCGGCTTCGGCTTCAGCGCCGCCGGTGAGTCCCGCGGCCGCGTCGCCTTCCCTGTAGCTTGGTCCGAGCCCGGGGCTTCGCCTTCCCGAAGGACAAGCCACAGACAGGCCGCAGTGAGGGCATTTACTTAAAAGAGAAGCGGAGAGTGGACTGGGATCTCTCATTCCATTCAGCCTTAATTAAAAAACCTTTTCATATGTTGTCTCCGCGAGGTCCTCTGCGACCCTTTTTCCCTGTCCCCTCCCACTGGATTCTGTTTCTATCTGGCGCGTCTTCCTCCTCCCTGCTGGAGAATCGAGCTGTGTGTTTGTCTCGCTTGCGTTTTTTTCCTTTAGGCTTCACGAAAGCAGAGACTAGATAACCACCGACGCCGTGGGTCCCTGATTTAAGTCGTTCTTCTTTGGTAGAGCGTTCATTGGGGTGTCTCATGACAAAAGTCGTTAAATAAAATGTGGACCGTTCCTGTGTCCCAGCACTGCGCTAAGTACATACCTGGTGTGTACTGTCTTAATGATCTTTGAAGCTATGAATGTCATACGCCCTTTACAAATTGGGGAACTGAGGCCCAGCCATTATAGGGCTTGCCCCAAGGTTATCCCTACGTGGTGAAATTGGAATTCTAACTGGAGAACTGCACACCTTCGCCGGCAGCCACACACCACCTTAGAGGGAATGCAGCTGTGACTCTATTTCTTGATGTTCAGAAAGTTCCCTACAAATAACATTCTTTCGAAAGCTATTTTTAATTGAATGTTTAGTGTCTGCCAGAGCTTCAATTGTGGGTAGAATCAGATATGGTATCTTTTTGAAAGATACTAACAGTTGAATGAGGGAGATAGATGAATTAAATAAGAAAAAATTACAAGTTTAAGCCCAGCTTGGGCAATTTAGTGACATAGCAAGATCCAGTCTCAAAATTTTAAAAGGGTTGGGATTAGCTCAATCATGAGTTCAATCTCCAGTACCACACGCACACACGAAAGAATAAATATAGGGTTACAAATGTGGTGGTTGGTGTAAAAGGAGAAACAGGAAAACTATTATAAGAAAATCTGGTATGGGGAGAGGGACTGAGGCAGGTAAATATGATGTCGCTGAAAACTTGCTGAGTATACAAACTTTAGAGTTGAAAGTTGGAAACAAAAAGGGTCTTGCTACATTTTCCAGCTGAGTTTAAATAAAAATGACTCAGGTGGGCTTAGTGTCACATGCCAGTAACCTCTGCACTCACAAGCCTGAGGCAGAAAAATCACTAGTTTGAGGCCAGTATGGAGTACATACGAAGTTCAAGGGTCTTTTGCACTACATAGCAAGATCATGTCTTAAGATGCAAACAAACAAAATTAGTTGAACATTTCACTAAATTGTCCTTGATACATCTGCATGTGTTAGTCATGGTGCCATTTCTTTTTAACAGATATTTAGAGATCCTTCGCTGTGTGCTAGACGCGGTATCAGTAAATGCTGAGAATACAGTGGTGTGTGAGATGAGTGTGGTCCCTTTCCTGTCAGAGCTTTTTGCTTTAAGAGTATTTCCTTTTTCCTTTTATGTGTTTCATTGGTTTAAGACAAATCATAGGTTTTCATGGCTTAATCCATAGCATGAGGGTAATCCAGGATCTTCAGAAAGATGATTTCTAAAGATTTTTTACAACATAGCTTATTAATAGATTTGCTACCTTCATTTTGGGCTTATCAGAGTCTCAGTTTATCAGGTGTGATTAATATTTTAGTTCTGGGCATAATCATCTTTGAACCTTCTTTAAGGGCCCTGTTTTTTGTAGATTTGCTTCACAGTGCATGATTTCATGAAAAAGATCATTCATTTCTGAGTTTATTGTACTGCCTTTTGACTGTTTACTGAGGGTACTTAACAAGTCTCAGAGTGAAATGGGTACTGCAAAGCTGTCATCTTTTGTGAGGAGAGAAGCACAGAGAAAAGGGAAAATTATTCATAGACACATTGAGAATGGAGAAGAGCTTGTCTATTACCATATATTAATCTTTAATACTTTTTTTTTTTTTTAGTCGGGGAAATGTCTGATGAGGAGATCAAAAAGAAGACACTCGCTTCAGCTGTAGCCTGTTTAGAAGGGAAGTCACCAGGGGAGAAAGCAGCAATCATCCATCAGCACCTTGGCCGCCGGGAAATGACAGATGTAATCATTGAGACCATGAAGTCCAATGCAGGTATTCTTTCTGAAATCCTGGATTCTCTTTGAAATGTAGACCTCTGATTACCTGTTTTATGCATGTTGTTAGATGAGCCCATCATGTTTACCTTTAGCATACTTTTATTTTTTTACTGTCTGTGTCCTGTGAGTTTGTTTGTTGTTCTGTCTTTTTTTAATATTATTTTTTTAAGATAAAAATCTCACCATGTAGTTCAGGCTGGCCTTGGCTGGCCTCGAACTTACATTACAGTGATTCTCTTACCTCAGTCCCCTGAGTGCTGGGGTTACAGGTGTGCACCATCACACCTGGCCCATGTAATGTTTATCAAGCCATATTTCACTTCTCCTAAATATTTCTTCTAAGTCAGGCATGATGGTGCACATGTGTAATCCACATCATTTAAGAGGCTAAGGCAGGAGGATCAGTTGACTGAGAGTTCAGAGTCAGCCTGGAGAACATAATAAGAACTTGTCTCAAAAAATATATATATAGTTAATCAGTTAATTCATCCTAACAAGTTGGATTTGCCACTATAGTCAGTGAAGGCAAGCTTCTTACCACCTAAGTCAGCAACATATTATAAGTGCATCCAAATAGGCATATTGTGCCTCCCCCTCCTCTACCCTTGCATTCCAACTGAGGCAGTGGCTGTGTTCTGTGTCTCTGGGGGTGGTCAGAACTGGTAGGTTTGGTTTTCAAATGCAGTAGCTGTGGATGCCTGCCCCACTTAGGAGTGCATGATGGAAGATTCCTGCTGTATTGTGTTACTACTGTATGTAAGAGCTGACCTTAAGTTTCTCAGTATTGAGATTTTTATTGGGGAAAAGGCACTTTAAGGTTGGGGTGACCCTAACTCAGCTGTTCTGTGAGTTTAGCTCTTAATGCAATACTTTACCACTCCTCTGTCAGAGTTTATTATTCTGACTTTTATTTTAACCTAATTAGAATCCTTCAACATATTTCCAATTGTTTTTGATGTGCTAATTTTTGATTTATGAAAGATGAGTTAAAACATACAGTGGAAGAAAAGGAGTCTTCAGAAGCATCTCTTCCTGCGCAGAAAAATAGAGATCAAAATGAATGCATAAATGCAGCTCCTGATTCTCCATCCAAACAGCTTCCAGACCAGATTTCATTCTTCAGTGGAAATCCTTCAGTTGAAATAGTTCATGGTATAATGCACCTGTACAAGGCAAAGTAAGAAAAACCTTTTTCCTTTTGGGTTGGTCTGTTTTTTGCCTTGGAGTAGAGAAAATTCTTGGCCTTTCATGTACTGCGTATAAGGCAATTCTTAGATATTTTATGTTCTCTTGATCTTGTAGATAGAGTCAAAACTCTTATGAAAAAGACCCACATAGTACAGTTTTTTAAAAATTCCCTTAAAAAAAGATAATATTCCCTTAGCACTAGGGCATGGGTGGTGATTGAGGAGTTGAAAAAACAATAAAAACAAGCAAAGAAAATGATCCACAAAATCATTGTTGTCTCAAACCCTCCACCAAATCTTTGCTAAAGAAACTAAGAAGTCAGTTAACTTATTATGATGGTGTTACTGCTTTTTACTTTATTATGATCTGTACAAAGCTTCTAGAGGCACAAAGAAAGGAAGCATTTGGCTAGGTGATCCACAAACTGGGCCATCAGCCTCTTGATAATTGGTATCTGATATCTTAAAGGCTGTCCTTGTTCTAACTTGTTGGCCATGTCTCTCCTGGCAAAACAGCTGTCAAGTGAGTTTGTAGCATTTTTAAAAGCAATTGAAACTGGACGTGGTGGTGCACACTTATTATCCCAGCACTCTAGGAGGCTGAGGCAGGAGGATCAACAAGAGTTTGAGGGTAGGTTGGACTACATAGTTCAAGACCAGCCTGAACTACATAGGAAACTGTGTCTCAACAAAGCAAAAAAAAAAAAAAAGGTTGAATTGTGGGAGGTTTTCATTTCTCCACTTTTAGCTGTTTCAGCTTAGCAACAGTTTATCTTTAATCCCATCCTCATGGTTTAACATTTTTTAGATTTACAGCTCTTATTTTCCTCTAAACCCTTGGCAAGAAGTCCACAGCTAGAAATGAGTTACTCAACAACAGATTATTATTCAGAAAATAATTAAGTAAAACACAAACTTTGAATTTTCCTAGTACTAATTTATGACTCTTAACAAGCCTTTAACTGAGGATTGGAAATTCTAGTAGGGGTGTAATATAGAACATTTTAAGCTTTGCCTTAGTGTCCATTGAAGATATGTTTGGGGATTTTGCATTTATTTATCTAGTGTGTATTTCAAACAAAATGACAAGATTTTAAATTTTGTGAAGTACTACAGGTTGTATTTTTCCTACTTTCTTGGACATAAAAATTACCTGATTAGTGTTATCTGAACTAACCATACCGCATCTATTCAAGACAGTCTAATTATTGTCTTATTAGTAAGATGACCTCCTTAAAAGAAGATGTGAGGCGCAGTGCCATGCTGTGTATTCTCACAGTCCCTGCTACAATGACCAGTCATGACCTTATGAAGTTTGTCGCCCCATTTAATGAAGTAATTGAACAAATGAAAATCATCAGAGACTCTACTCCAAATCAATATATGGTGCTGATAAAGTTTAGTGCACAGGTAAAAGTTAAGATATTAAAAATATCTTTGCCACAGAAACTGTCATTTTGAAATTTGTATGATATTAGCAGTATGTGATTTACAGTGTTTTGCACATAAAGTTCTTGACATGTATCTTCTAGGGTACTCTTGTAATCATAGATGCATTTTTTAATTCATTAGCAGAAGTAAAACTGTTATTCATACCTGTGTGTTCTTAAAGCATCACTTAATGCATTAGTTGGTATAAAATCTGAGGTTTTATTTGTTTATCCAGTGGTAACTATACTAGTAAAGCAGTAATTCCCAAACTTTTTGAAGTTGGCACTGTCATTTTATTTGCCATTACCTTTACCTCTTTCATTCTTTTTACAAAGTCCTCTTTGGCACATTTTAGAATTTTTTTGTGTGTGTGTGATAAAGAGCTATTTTGTGACAATCTTTGAAGTGTTAAAAGTGCTTTAGTGTCCTGATTGGAAATCACTGCAGTAGGGAGACTGGAAGAATGGTGTTATTTTCAGTTTTTTTTTTATTTTCAATTTTGAAGATGCTTGTACATTATAACAGTTACTGTTTGCTGCAGAAAAGTCTTACCATCCCCTCCATTTCATTGACTGCATTAGGCAGCTATTTATGCATCTGTGTTATAAAGATGTTAAAAAGGTAGTCTGTTGGTTTTGCCTATGTTCTTTTGAGCATGCATGTTTCTGTATGAATAAGCTTTAGGTATTCAGTTATTCTTAGATTCTTTCAGTTTATATTTTTTCTGTTAACAGCTTGTTGTACATTTCCATTGGAATTTCTGTAGTTTGGTTTTTTGTTTTTAGGTGGGGTCTCACTGTATAGTTCAGGCTGACCTTGAACTCAATGTGTAAGGTCAGGCCAGTCCCAGACTTTCAGTGATCCTCCCTCCTTCAGCCTCCTGAGTGCTAGAACTACAGGCATTCGCCACCACACCCAGCTTTCTTTAGGTTTTGAAGTGCAGTTTTGTTATGTTAATTTCTGTCTCACATCAGTGATAAATGGCCTCCTGAATTTCCTCCAGATAAATAGTTCCTACTTGTTGATTAGCAGCCTGATATGTTGCTGAGATCATGTGCTATTGCCTCTCTGACCAGTTACCCAGATTTGTGAGTGAAAAAGAGCCCATGACACAGGCCTACTGGCTCTCTCTTTCCTCACTATAGAATTCCAGCACTGATAGCAGTGGCAGTCATAAATGACCTTGTAGAGGAAATCAAAAGAAATGATAGTTGGAAAATATTTTATCTGTTCCATATGCCCCTTTAGTGTGGAGTTCTGTGTTCAAGAGGACACATTTCTTACCTTCATGAAGTACTGTATCATTGAGGGGGACATTTAAAATGTATTTCAACTGTCCTGTAGACTTAGACTTTACAAGTTAACAGTGAGAACAGAAAAGCACTTAACTCCTGTCAACAGGCCTTCTGAGGTCTCTGAGAAACTTTTGAAGCTATGAAAAGTGACACCCTAAACTTGGTAGCACATGTGATAACAATCACGGTGATAATAAGTAACTTTTATTAGCCAGCTGTGATGATGTATGCCTGTAATTCCAGCACTTGGGAGATTGAGGCAGGAAAGATCAATACAAGTTGGAGGCCAGCCTGGACTGTATAGTGAGACCCTGTCTCAAAAAAAAAAAAAAAAAGAATGTACAGTATTAGAAAAGTGTTTAGGATTTTCAAATAGTCTGAAGTCTAATCAACCTACCACACTAACGTATTTCATAAACCCACAACTTCGCCATAGCTGGTGCTACTCTTCATGCACAGATGATAATGGGAATGTTTTCTGTTGCTCTTAATAGATTTTTTTGGTGCTCTACACTATCCTTTCCACTTTTATCTTTGTTGTTTTTTCTTTTTTTTCTTTTATGTTAAAGATAGTAAAATCCAACAAAACAAGACAGAACAAAGCCAATCAAAACAATGCAGCAGAATTGGTACAGAATTTCAAAGCAGGATACTGGGAAAACAGTAATAGTTTCCATAGAATATCTTGTTACCTTCACAGTAGTTGTCCATTCCATTTTCAGGTAGAGCAGAATCAAATCAAAAACAAAACACTATAAAACCAATCAAAAAAGAATATTGAATAAAGCAAAACAGTTAATCAGAACAAAGCAAAACAGTGAAAACAATAGGCATGCATAATCAACCAGACAATACAAGCATTTTTACTTGCTTTATGTACCTTAGCTGCTATCAATCCAGGCTGAACTGGAAACCATCTGGTTTCTTGGGTGGCAGGGAGGGAATATGGGTCGTGTTTGATTCTTAGCCCACAGGAGGCACTGTCTGACTTTTCTCTCCCTGGAACACGCAGCTTACACAGTTTACCTTGAAGGCTGGCTAATTGATTTCTTGGTTGATCCCCCAAGTCCCAGCATGGCCAGTTCTCAGAGACACTGACTTTTCTCTCCGTTATTTTGTTTTGAGTTGTATGGCTACTCTTGAATCTTAGATTCTGATCCTTATCATCCTGTCAAGACTCATCCTATCAAAGACTAAGACCTAATAGCCTTTTGCCATAAGATCTGAAGCTGTTAAATTACTACTGGGCTCTAATGAGAATAATAAACTCAACAGCTCAACTGACTGTTGAGCACTTACTAGATAACAGACTCTCTTCCATGTGCTTTTTCATTTATTAGCTCTTTGAATTCTTTTAGCAATGGCACTTTTCATTTATTTGTACTTGAGGAAATAGGCATAGATAAGTCATTAACCAAAGTTGTTAGTCAGACAAGAAGTGTCAGGTTTAGGATTCTGACCCAGGTAGCCTGACTATCTGAGGCAGCTATCTACACTATTACTCTATTCTTTTTATTACCATAGAATTTTTAATAATTCATAAACCTTCATATCTTTTGCAGTCTGATGAGTTTCTGATGGCCTTAGCTTTACGTGGAGATCTTATAAAGAGATGTGCTTACAAATTTGTAATACTGAGTTAGGTATGATGCTGCACACCTATAATCCCAGCACTTGGGAGGATGAGGCAAGATGATTGAAGAGAGTTTGAGGCCAGCCTCAGCTACATAATGAGTTCAAAGCCAGCCTGAGCTACTTAACAAGAGCCTGTCTCTAAACACAAAATCATACCCACCCACCCCCCAAAAAAATTTTTGTAATATAAATTTTAGGAAACCTGATCTTCGAGTAAGGAATTTATAATTTGTTATTCTTGGGGATTTAAAATAAAGGCACATAACCCCTCAGTATTGTGTTGGCTTATTTTCACTTGCCTGTTTGAGTAGGATAATACAGAAAACCATTTTGAGAATAAAAATATATTCTCAATACTATTGCTGATTGCTGTGACAGTAGAGGGAACCTGATCATAATGGATGTTTCTTTTTGTGAGTTTAGCTTCCAAAGAATGCAATAAAAACAAAAGACTGGGAGAAGACAGCTGGGTTTCCTTAAATCTGACTGCATACAATGTAAACATTTTAAACTAAAAGTTGCTTTTGTGTTCTTTGCAGTGAGCTGTAGGCTTTTGTGTGTCTGATACTGGGTTGAGGAAGAAACCATGTGTATTTTGTTCCCTCTTCGCTGGTACCTGGCACTTAGTAGATATTCAGGAAATATTTGAAAAGTAAGGTGTAATGGTGCATACCTGCATTTGTAGCACTCTGAGTGGCTGAGGCAGGAGGATTGAAAGTTCCAGCCCACACTCGGAATTTGGCAATTTAGCAAGATCTTGCCTCAAAAAATAAGGGCTGGAGTTCAAAAGATGAGAAGGCCCTGGGTTCAATCCCCACACCACATACACAAACAAAAATTGAACAAATAAAGCTATTTTTTTAAAAATGACTTGCTTTATCCTTCCCAGTACTGGGATTACAGGCATGTACCACCTCACCTAGCTCTAATAATAACATTGTAAAGAAGACACTAGTATGTTCAATTTGGGGATCTCAGCTGTATAGATGTCAGTTTTTATTTTGAAGTGCATTTCTTTGGCACAAATGGAAGCATGTAGAAGCTGACAACACAGCAGAATCACTTTTTTCCCTACCCCAAGCAGCTTGTCTGCATCAGTAGGGCCAAAGCATACACCTTTCTATGTTTGGGCTAATGCTTATGTGGAAGAAATCCAGACAAGCGTTGGCCTCTCTGCTGCCTAGAAAAACTGAATTTAAAAACTGGAATTATTTCTTGCTGTCCGCTAAACCTATGCTAGAAGGTTTGGTTTTACTGGTGTCCTTATTCACAAATGCACATGTACTTTTGCAAGTTAACCTAAAGGAATCTGCTTCTGTTTATCTATCTTACCTTGTGAAGGAATGTGACTATTAGTTTTTTATTTTGATTTTTTTTGTTTTTTTCTTTGTTTGGTTTTTTGAGACAGGGTCTTATTATGTGGTTCCAACTGCCCTTGAAGTCACTATGTGTGGCCAGGTATATAGCTCAGTGGCACAAGTGCCTGCCTGGCAAGCACAAGGTCCTGAGTTCAATTCCTGATACCAAAAAAAAAAAAAAGTCACTATGTAACTCAGGTTGCCCTTGAACTCGTAGCACTCCTTCTCCCTCAGCCTCCCACACTCTGAGATTACAGACCTGTGGCATAATGCCCAGCTGGTGGCTATTAGTATTCTAAAAACTGGTTTATTTTGGACTATTAGATCTTCACCAAAAGTTTTGCTTCTGGTATTGGACACTCTTGATGGGATCCTAATGGAACTATCATACATTATTTATATTCTGTGTTATGTTGTATATTATTTGGTTTATTGAATAAGAGTTGGGTTGGCCTGAGGATGTAGCTCAGCAGCATAAATGGCTGCCTGTCAAGCACAAGGTCCTGAGTTCAATTCCCAGTACCAAAAAAAAAAAAGAAAAAGAGGGCTTTTCATCCCATACTGCTCCTTTTTTTTTGGTGGTACCGGGGATTGATTGAACTCATGACCTCATACTTGCCAGGCAGGTGCTTATGCCACTGACCTAAATCCCCAGCCCTGTCCGTTTTATTTTTAAACATGAATGCTGATTATTTTCTTAAAGAATTTCTTCCATAGCAGTGATCAGTTATGATTTGGTTACAAGCTTTGCAGAAGTGTGTTTTCTCAGCTGCTGCAACAGAGAAGACTAGAGGAGAAAAACCTATCCAGGGAAATGTTAATTGCTGGTTGGTTATTAAATTGTACTAGCTTTCGTCCACTGCACCTCAGTACTTTTGCCAGCTCAAATCAAAACTCACATAGCCCAGGAAACATTGCCAAAATGTTGGAGACTGCCCTGCAGTTTGATCAGCTCACCAGCCTTCTTCAGTAGAACTTTTTTCTGGCAGTTACTTTGTTTCCTAAGTATAGATTTACAAAGCTGATGAAAATAATGGAAGCTGTGCATCTTGAATATGAAGCTGACTTTCAGTCTGTCTGTTTTGTTCCCTCTTCCCCACTGTGGTGTGCACAGGCTGATGCAGATAGTTTTTATATGGCATGCAACGGCCGGCAGTTCAACTCCATAGAAGATGATGTGTGCCAGCTAGTCTATGTGGAAAGGGCTGAAGTACTGAAATCGGAAGACGTAAGTGTGAATGCTTCTTACATTGATTATAAATACATCAGATCAGTATAAAACTGGATGTTAGAGTAGCCATGGAAATGCCCAGAGTAGGCTAAATTGTAGAGCCAGAGTAGATGAAAGTCTGCCAGTGGCTGGGGAAGAAAGGAAGGAAGAATGACTGCTAACAGCTGTGTGCTTCGTTTTGTAGGGGATGGAAAAGTTCTAAAATTAAATGGGATGAAACAGTTGTTGTAAGAACTACTCAATTGTATGCTTTAAAATAGAGAATTTCAAGTTTTATCTCAATTTTTACATTCCAAAAATATTTTAAAATTTTTTTTAAAAAACTATAGTATTGAAATTGAGTGTTTATCTATTTCAGAGCAATGAAACATTGCTCTGAAAATTCAACCTAGAGCTGAAATGTGGGTTTTTTTTTTTTTTGCGGTACCGGGGATCGAACTTACGACCTTGCACTGGCCAGGCAGGAGCTTATGCCAGTGAGCTAAATCCTTGGCCCAAGCTGAAATGTTTTTATTAGAGATATTACCCCTTAATCTTCCTTCTAATCATTAATTCTGCTTTGCTCATGATTTGCCATTGCTCTGATCTGCAACCCTGGGTAGAAACCCTCCCTGCAACACGTGCTCTTTCAAATCATTTTATAAAATAGCAGATTCAGCTCTATGAGAATTTTAAGATTGCCTTTTAAAGTAGACACTGCCTCAGAACAGAGAAGCAGCCCACTAATCTACAGTCCCTGAAGAGTAGATATTTACAGGAAATTTCTCAAGAAGCCATACACATTTTAAGAAAAGAACCTCAAAACAGGGGCCTCATTCAGCAGCACTTGGCAGAAAGAAAACCCAATCATAACATTCATCACATTTTATTTTCCTAATCAAACAATAGAACAATTGAAGTAGAATTTATTTCCAAGCTGATTTCAAGGTTAAAAGATCACTAGGTCTACTTTTTAAATTTGTATTTATTTTAGTTTTTTGAGACATCTCACTGTGTAGCTCAGGTTGGCCTTGAACTTACTGTGTAGCCTAGGCAAGCCTCAAACTCACAGTGATCCTTCTGCCTCAACCTTCAGAGTGCTGGGATTACAAGTATGTGCTACCATGCCCAGCTCATTTGTTTAGTTTTGTTTTTGATTATTTTATTTTTTGTAGTAATGGAGATTGAACCCAGGGCCTTACTGTAAGCTTGACAATCCTCTACCACTGAGTTACATCTCAAGTCTCCCTTTTTCCCTTCCATGGTACTGGGGGTTGAAGCCAGTACCTTTGCACTAAACTGCATCTCAAGACTATTTTTTATTTTGAGAGAGGATCTTGCTAAATTACTGGGCTTGAATTTGTAATCCTCTTGCCTCAGTTTCCCAGAGTTCTGGGATTAAAGTTGTGTACCACTATGCCTGATTTTATGTTTGTCTTTATGTGTATGTCTTTATGTCTCCACCTTCACATAAGTAATTCCTGCGAACTTGATGGAATCTGGTTTGTTTTGTTTTGTTTTGTTTTTTGCTACCGAGAATCAGACTCATGACCTAGTGCTTGCCAGGCAGATGTTCATGCCGCTGAGCTAAATCCCTGGCCCCTGGAATCTGGTTTTTGTTCACTTTTGTTTTACTCCTTCAACAGTATGTTATTTACATAGCGAGGACTCAATATGTGCTAAATGCATGAATAAAAGAAATGAGTGTAGGTGATAGTATTATCATTAAGTAAATTATAATTTACCCTGGAAGAATCATTTAGATCCATTGCTGTTCTGCTCCTTTTGTTCCACTGGGTTGTATTACAGTCACAAGGTTTGGAGCTAGAATTTGAAGTATGATTCCATTGCAAAGCAGTCTGTCAGCATTTTAACAGCAGTCTTTTCCTAGGATGTCAGGTCCATGAGGGCAGGAATTCCTGTCTCCTTTGTTCACCATTCACCATGGTGTTCCTGGCACCAGTGCCTAGCACAGTGCTGGGAATATAAACAATGAGCAGTCAATACTTGTTGAATGAAATGAATGAATGAGTGAATGAATGAAAAGCTTATTAATTTAATTATCTGCATAGAGCTGTAATGTTGAAAACATCCTACTAGGAATCAACAGGAAAACTTCTTGTTAAGAGGGGAAGAAGAGATGGCTGAGGGGTGCACAGTGAGGCTTACTGCACCAGTGTCTCCCTGCAGGGCGCCAGTCTCCCGGTGATGGACCTGACTGAGCTCCCCAAGTGCACGGTTTGTCTGGAGCGCATGGATGAGTCCGTGAACGGAATTCTCACCACGCTGTGTAACCACAGCTTCCACAGCCAGTGTCTACAGCGCTGGGACGACACCACGTGAGTGCAGGAACTGTCACTTACCACAAAAGCCCATGCCTGCACTGTGGGGAGGGGAGTGCATGAGAAGGGAAGATCACAGGTGGGAAGTCCAGAATTTGGAGTGGATAAAGTTCACAGGATTCCCTGTTCACTCAGCTTCCACCAAGTAAGGACCTTGTCTGCCTTGCTCTGTGTCATGTCCCTCATGTGGCATGTGAGGCATGGCCTCTGCCCTCAAAACCATGCAGTTCATTGAGTGAGTGGATTTTGATACAAAAGAGACAGACTGGATCCTTTAGCTTCCTCATTGGAAACTCAGAGCCTGCTTTACCTGTGCAAAAACTTAGTATTCTTTCTGCTTATTTCCTTTTCTTTTACTGACTTAGGTAGGTAGCAGCTTGACATTAGTTGTACCTGGAGCTTTCTTTGTTGGTGCCAATTTAGTCAGCCTCAAATGTACCCCAATTTCTGTTTTCCCATCTGATAAAATATATTCATGACTAGCACTGAATTGCATTACTTTGTTTTGACTAATAGGAAAGGATTCATTGATCTTTTTTTTTTCTTTCATTGTCCTGTTACTGACTTTTTTCCTCCTCGTACTGGGGATTGAACCCACAGCATTTGTACTTTGCTACATCATTAGCCAGCCTTTTTTCTGTTTTGTACTTTGAGGCAGGGTTTTGCTAAATAAGTGGCCCTAGCTGCCCTTGAACTTGTGATACACTTGTCTCTGGCTCCCAGTGTGCCACCATGTGTAACTTGTTGGGTTTTGTTTTGTTTTTTTGTTCTTCATAAATCTGAACTTGCAAAGTTATAAACCCTAGATCTTCACCATGATCTTCATTGTAAAACAAAATGTCATGTGTGTTTAGTTTAATTGACACCCCCTTTTTTAAAAAAAAAAATTGGTAGTCTGGAATAGTAGCGCATACCTATAATCCCAAGACTGAAGATGTTGAGGCAGGAGGATAGCCATGAGTTCGAGGCTAGCCTGGCCTACATAGTGAGTTCAAACCTGAACTACATAGTAAGACCCTATTTCAAAAAAAAAAAAAAAAAGTAGAAAGCTGAAGGAGGAAGATCACAAGTCCAAAGCCAATCTGGGCAATTTAGCAATTTAGACCTTGTCACAAAAAATGAAAAAGCCTGAGGAAATAGCTCAGTGCAAAGGTACTAGGTTCAGTCCCCAGAACCACCAAAACAAAAGAAAGGCATTTAAGTAAAGAGGTTATAAAGTCCAGTTTTTTGTTTTTTGGGGTTGTTTTGTTTTTTATCTTTTGAGACAGTGTCTTGCTATGCCATGCAGGCGGGCCTTGAGCTTACTTTGTAGCCCACACTGGTTTGAATTTGCAATGAACTTTCTTCCTCAGCCTCCTGAGTGCTAGAATTATAAGTGTGCACCACCACACCCAGCCTAAAATCCAGTTTTGAAACTAGAATGTGGCTCAGTGGTAGAGCAGTTGCCTAGCATGCAACCCTGGGGTCGATCCCTAGCACCTCCCTTCCAAAAATCTGCCTATTTAAATTATTTAGCAAGTGACTTTGTGTGTCACACATTGGGTTAGGCACATAAATACTAGACACTGAACATTTTCTTTAAAAAGTTGTTTTTTGCTTTTGAGTTCTTTTATATCTAATCAGAACCATTGTCTTTGGTGTCCTGAATAGGTGTCCTGTTTGCCGATACTGTCAAACCCCAGAGCCAGTAGAAGAAAATAAATGTTTTGAGTGTGGTGTTCAGGAAGTAAGTCATGGGTGTTGGCAAGAACAGTGAACACAACTTCAGGATTTTCTTCTGCCTAGTGTGGTTTAAATTCTTTTGAGCCTGATTTTTTTTTCTTTTGTGTTTATTTTTTCTTACTGTCTGGCATCAGACAAGACATACAAATGTACAATTGTGTTATTCCTAAGCAAGATACTTTGTTTTTGTTCTCTGTTCCTCTAAAAGACTTAGACTTTTATTGACATATTGTGAATGTTTTTTTCTTCCCATTTACCTAAAGTTCTGTAGAAATGAGAGAAAATGACCCATAAAAGCATTCTTGGTTATTGGATTTTAAACCTACTTATTTAAATCCTATACAAAAACTCTTTAAGTTTTGTTCTTTGTCATCCCCTTCCCATGCCACGTGGGCCAGGTTGTGTATTTTTATTTAACTAAGTAAGATCTTACCTCCTCTGCAGAACCTTTGGATTTGTCTCATATGTGGCCACATAGGATGTGGACGGTATGTGAGTCGACATGCGTATAAGCACTTTGAGGAAACACAGCACACTTATGCCATGCAGCTCACCAACCACCGAGTCTGGGACTATGCTGGAGGTAAACACTGTTCATTTTCTAATTTGGATTCATTCTGTAGGGAAGCTTTTCCTCCGGAACCCCTCCACTTTCTCTCATAGCATGACATGTCATCTTCCTAACAACTGTTGAAAACTTTTAATTCTAATGGTGCCCTGAAGGCCCCTGAAGGTACCATTTCCTAGGAAGGACTGAAATTGCACATTATAAAGAGAGTTTGTACTTCCACTGTTGGCTTCTCACTCTCTTTAAAATTCAAATAATTTGACCTACTTTCAAAGAAATTTAAATGTATAAAAACAAAATTTCTGTTAGAATTAAAAACATGTGGCATGGGCCAGGGTGTGGTGGCACATGCCTATAATCCTAGCACTCTGGAGGCTGAGGCAGGAAGATCACCACAAGTTTGAGGCCAGCATGGGCTACATAGTGAGTTTAGGGCCAGCCAGAGCTACGTAGCAAGACTCTGTCTCAAAAAACAAAAAAAAGCACATGGCACCCTGGGTGTAGTGCCATACTCCTATAATCACAGTGCTGGGGAGACTGAAGCAGAAGGATTGCTGTGAGTTCAGGGCCAGCCTGAACTCTACATAGTGAGACTCTTTCTCAAACCAAACAAAAAACACAGCAGCCTTTTTCATTCTGAAGAAACATGAGCTTTGATTAGCTTGTTCTTTTCTTTAGATAATTATGTCCATCGACTGGTTGCAAGTAAAACAGATGGAAAAATAGTACAATATGAATGTGAAGGTGACACTTGCCAGGAAGAGAAAATAGATGCCTTACAGTTAGAGGTAAGATACTTACTAGTTATCACTCAGTGCCTATTGTGTTGCTACTCCTTTTACTTTTCTAACTGAAAAAACTGTTCAACCTTTTAGTTTTGTCATTTACCCTACATACAAACTTTTTTAAAAATCCACCATTGAAGAATTATTTTGTCTGTTTTCTTTTTTGAAAGTCTAAGCTTCAGCCAGGCCTGGTGGCACATCCCTGTTATCCTAGCACTTGGGAGGCTGAGGCAGGAAGATCACTGAGTTCAGAGTTATCCTGGGCTACATAGTGAGTTCAAGACCAGCCTGAACTGCATAATGAGACTCAGTCTCAAAAAACAGAAAAGAAAGAATAAGCTTCACTGTGCTTTTATTATTTTCAGTGTGACATTCCTAATTATGTCAAATTCAGGGTACTTAAGACAATAAAGTTACCTTCCATAGCTGCAGTAAAATCAGGTATAAAAACATTCCTGTCAGCATCACACTGACAGCTGGAAACTGAGTAGAAAGAGCCCACAGCATCTTTCTATACCTGGAGGAATTATTGGGTACATACTTTGGGCTGGCAATTTATGAATCAGAGGCATATATATTTAAATGTACACTCAAATATATATATATATATTTTGGTAACAAGAATTGAACTCAGGACCTCACACTTGCCAGGCAGGTGTTTATGCCACTGAGTTATATCTCTGGCCCTCAAAGTATATTTTATGAATTGGAGACATATACTTAAATTCATTTTTGAGTATGAATGTATTTGAAGAAACAAAACTTTAGGGGCTGGGGGTTTAGCTCAGTGGCATAAGTGCCTACCCTGCAAGTGTGTAGTTGTGAGTCCGATCCCTGGTACCTATTAAAAAAAAAAAAAAAGGGAAGAAAGAAACTTTCAAAATTTTGTTTTTCTCTATAGTAGTAAGTCCTATCCATTGTAAAACTGTCATAAATTCTGTGTTAATGAAGAGGAGGTTTCAATACAAGTCCTTTTTTTGTAAATTTTGAAAAAGATTGTTTTAAGCCAGGTGCAATGGTACATACCTGTTATTGCAGCTACTTACTATTCTGAGGCAGGAGGAGCACAGGTTCAAGGCCAACCTGGGCAACTTAGCAAGACCCTGTCTCAAAAAACAAAAAGGATTGGTGATGTACCTCAGCATTCTGTGAGTTCAGTTCCTAGTGTGAGTGGAGGTGGGGTGCAGGAGACAGGAGAGAGAAGTATTTGTTCAAGGATGCTGTCTTTTAGCCACTGTTTCTGGTGTTGCAACTGCAGCATGTAGCCAACTCCCTACCATGTATTCTAGTAACACAGACATTCTCCTAATTGTCCCTCTCCTCTAGCCTACAAATTAGGTCCCTTCTTCTAGAATGGTCTTTCCAAAATGGGGTTGTGATTTTACCACTGCTTGGCCTTGGATTCTCCTTCACTCATAGTTTTCAATAGATCACCGTATAACTTTCCATAGGCCCTGTCTCTCCAGACGGTACTCCTCCACCTCATTGGTGTTCTTTCTTCATTGTTGAAGAGATCCTAAACATTCACAGCTCTGACTTGGTCCAGTAGTACTCTGGAATAAGAGCTCTGTGATTATTTGTCTCCTGTCTGTCAAGAACCCTGTCAGAAGTTCTACTAGATCTACCATAAGCCATCTGTTGCTTTCCCGTAGTTACAGCATTATCCAGTCATTTGTGCATAGTATCATAATGCTGCTGCTGCTGCTGCTGGGCATAGTACTAAGGAAGCCCAGAAGAAGAGCTTTACCCTAGGGTGGATAGGTGGATAAGTTGGTTTGAGTTGTATACAGATTTCCTTTTTTCAGTACTCGAGATTGAACTAGAGCCTTGTGTGTTCTGAGCATGTCCTCTACCACTGAACCACACCCCAGCACATAGGCTAAAACCACTGGGTTCTTTTTAAAATCAGTCAGACCAGTATACATTTTTGTATATGTGTGTTTTTTCTTCCCAATTAGATTTTAAACCCCAGGGGGGCAGGGGCAGGAGTGTAATTGTCATCTGTGTTCCTTGGTCCAGTGCCTATTGAGTAGAATGGAACTCAAGTGTAACATACATACATCCCTTTGTGTGTGGAGGTGGGTAATGGAGATCAAACCCAGGGATGCTGTACCATGGAGCAATATCCCAAGTCCTTTTTTAATTTGTGAATAGGATCTTGTTAAGTTGCCCAGGCAGGATTCAAACTTACGGTTCTCCTCCCTCAGTTTTCCTAAGTGCTGGGGTTACAGGCATGTGTCACCACCTCCAGGTTTTAACATACATTATGATGAGCCAAGAAGGGTGATCCACTCCTGTAGTTCCAGCCACTCCAAAGACCAAACTGGCAGGATCACATGAGCCCAGGAGTTTGAGACTAAATTGAGCAATACAGCAAAACCCTACCTCCTAAATAAAAACAAACAAAAAAGTACATTCTGGTGCTTATATTTATTCTTCTGTCAATCATTAAAGGTCAGACTTCAGTTGGATCTCATAGACCAACAACAGTGACTTACATTTATTCTCTATTTCTAGTATTCATATTTACTAACAAGCCAACTGGAATCTCAGCGAATCTACTGGGAAAACAAGATAGTTCGTCTAGAGAAGGACACAGCAGAAGAAGTAAGTCTGGTTTGGTGATGAGTTTTTTGGTAATTTAGAGTCTTAAGAGGTTTGATGTTTTCTTTTTTTAACCTCAATCAGATGTTCTAGCACCTTGTCTAATCCCATTAAGAACATAGAAGTATGTAGATGAGGGTTTGTAACTTGAATGGAACAGTTGGTTTATCAACCTGGGAACACCTGCTGTGGGGACTCTGTTGCAAAAAACAACTGGGAAAAAGGAGAGATGCTATTCAGTTCTTCCAACATATAAAAGAGAAAAGTGATATGATTTTCGTGAAAAGCTGCATGGAGGGCCCAGAACTATGTGCTTGATTTTCCCCTTGTTTCCAGCATCTACAGGAAACCCTGAGGGTTCCAAAGTAGGTAGTTTGAAAACCAACGAGGGGAGGGGGTAAGGAGGAGAGGGAAAGGGGACATAAAAAGAATTAAGATGTTTATGTATGTGTGCTAGCTCCTACAGTGAATGAATGTAATCATCATATGCTACAAAAAGAAAGAAAAAAGAAAAAAAACACAGCACTTGAGGGTTTGTGTATAATTAGAGTTTTAGATCAAATGACAGTATGTATAATCCAGCCTTTCCCTTGGTAGCAGATAAAAGGCTTTAAAAATGATTCTCTTAGTGACTTGTCGAGGCCCCACCATTACCTGGACCTTGAGAGCGAAGTGCTGTAGACCAGGCTTGGGGCCTGTCTTAGGGGCTAGAATTGTCCTGAAGCCCTGCAGGCAGGGCCCAGGCTCTTACTTGTGCTAGGCCCATGGGCCCTACTTTCTGGGTATGACTATAAATGCAAGAAATAGAATTTCTTTTTAAAAAAACAGCTGCTTGACACTAGCTTTTAAATAATCTTTAATTAAAAGTTATTGATGCAGGCCAGGCGTGGTGGCTCACGCCTATAATCCTAACACTCTCGGGAGGCTGAGGCAGGAGGATCGTTGCGAGTTCAAGACCAGCCTGGGCTACAAGGTGAGCTCAAGGCCAGCCTGAACTGCATAGTGAGACCCTGTCTCAAAAAGACCAAAAAAAAGAAAGTTATTGATACAGTTCTGGCAAGAACCTTCCAGGCAGCAGCAGTGCCTTTCCAGAGGCACTCAAGGTCACCTGACCTTCTGGTCTGAATAGGGCTTAATTGCAGCACATGCGGGGAAGGACTTGCCTCCCTGCATTTGCCAGAGACAGCACACTGGCTGCCACTTGGTGTCACATAATGGAAGCATTCTAGCAACACAGCTGCAGCCTCACTAATGGATTTTTCTACGGAAGACACCAGCAGGACCACCTAAAGTGCTTTATGCAGACCCCTAAGAGCTCAGCTCGGGATTCTGTCTGCCCTTTTAAGATTTGTAAGATTAACTGCATTCCTGAAGATGTGCCAGGGGAAGTAAGTCGGGCAGGAAGAGGAACACTGGAAAACTGCTACTGCTTGTATGTGCCATACTTTCAGGTGGGTAAGACAGAGCCCAGGGCAGTGCCAGATGAAAGCTTGCAGTGTTTTTGAAAGGGTGCTTTTATTTTCCAGTAACGGATGTCATTTGTCCTTAGAAGTTCATAGCCAGTGGAGACCTCTTGTTCTCCACTGGTTTCTCTACTGGTACTCTTTAATTAGTATTTTTGAAGTACTGAGGATTGAGTCAAGGGTCTTGCACATGCTATGTAAATGCTCTACTACTAAGCTACACAACCCAGCCCTTATTTTGTTATTAATTTTTAATTTGGAAACAGGGTATTAATAAATTGCCCAGACTGGCCTCAAACTTGTGATCCTCCTGGCTTAGCCTCCCAAGTAGCTAGGATAACAGGCATGCATGCCAGGCCCAGCTACACTGTAACATTGTACATTTTCTCTGTTATATATGTGTCTTTGTTACTTATTACACCAAACTCATTTCACAGTCAATTAGGAAAACCCTGATTTAGATGGAAGAGACCCATAGAGGCTTGTTATGTGAATCACAGGTAGGATCTCTGCTAAGAGTTTATTTTTTTTTTTGGTACCAGGGATCGAACTCACAACCTCCCTCTTGCAGGGCAGGTGCTTATGCCTCTGAGCTAAATCCCCAGCCCATTTGCTAAGAGTTTAGATGTAGTTCAGCGGTTATGTCACCTTTGCTGTAGAGCTTTTACCTCCTGAGTAGAGTAAGGCTTAGAACTTGACTTTGGACTCAGATTTTAGTCCCAGATAGGATTTACCACATTCTAGCTGTGTGTCTTTGGGCAAAAGCCTCAGTTTCTGTCAGTAGTTGACTTATCTACTGCTGTGCATAATAAATATATTCCCTGTGAAACACATAGCTAGTGCCTGGACTATAGGCTTTAAGTTCTTGCTTACTTTGAGTCCCTGTTATTACTGCCTTGTGGTCCACCCAGCTTCCCCACATCCCCTTCCCACCTTACCTTCTCTCATTGTCTTTAGGCAGTGGAGTTGAGGCAGTTGCCTGGTCTGTAGAAGCCCACTGGAGTCAGCCCAGTGGCCCCCTAGTAGTATGTATTTCATGGACACATTGCCTTTATAAATAAAAAAGCACTTATTATGCATAGCTTCACAATACATGAGAAAATTAATAGTTTAGAAAACAACAAAAGAACTAGCTGGAATCAACTACCACAAGTTTCTTAGATGACCATTAGGTAATAACTGTTAGAATATAAGCTCAGGAGGAAAAGACAGTGGAGAGTGAATAATGGGAGGCTCTGGTTGGCCTCCACCAGACCATTCCTGCTCCAGTGCCTCAATCTTGCTGGTTACTTCAGCTGCATTACTGGATGTTCAGCAGTTGGTATCTTCCTTATCCTGGTACAGAGAAATAGTAAGAAGGAAAAAGATACCTCCAGATTTTATTTCTGGGCCAGGTATGGTGTTACCAAACCTGTAACCCTAGGACAAGTTCAGCCTAGACAACTGCAAAATAATTTTTTATTTTGTTTTGTTTTTTTGGAGTCTCCCTATGTAATTCTTTTCAGGCTGGCCTCAAACTCACTATGGATCCCAGGCTGGTCTCAAACTCATGGCAGTTCTTCTGCTTCAGCCTCCCAAGTGCTGGGATTACAGGCATCTGCCACTATGCCCAGCAATTTTTTTTTCTTCTTTTTCTTTTTTAGACAAGGTTTCACTATGCAGTCCAGGCTGGCCTTGAACTCACTTTGTAACCCAGGCTGACCTTGAACTCACAGTGATCTTCCTGCTTCAGCCTCCCAAGTGCTGGGATTACAGGTGTGTGCCACCACATCTGGTAGCATTTTTTTTTTTTTTAAAGGACTGGGGACATAGCTCAGTTGGAAGACCCTAGGTTTAATCCCTAGTACTGCAAAAGAAAAAAGAAAATATATATATTCTTATCACAAAAATTCTTTCGAACAATTATATCTTTTAAAGTGCTTAGTCAGAGTTGTAACAGATAATTGGGATGAAAGGATGACATTAGTCCCAAGGACCACAAAATTTTACCTGTTCTCTTATTTGCTCTTTCAGATTAACAACATGAAGACCAAATTTAAAGAAACAATTGAGAAGTGTGATAATCTGGAACACAGACTAAATGACCTCCTGAAAGAAAAGCAGTCTGTGGAAAGGAAGTAGGTATAGTTGGTTCATCAGTTTGTTCTTTTTTTCTTTCTTTCTTTCTTTCTTTCTTTCTTTCTTTCTTTCTTTCTTTCTTTCTTTCCTTCCTTCCTTCCTTCCTTCCTTCCTTCCTTCCTTCCTTCCTTCCTTATTTATTTTAGTTTTCAGGACAGGGTCTCAGTATGTAGTTCAGACTGGTCTTGAAATCACTTGTAGCCCAACCTGCCCTTGGATTTGCTGTGCTCCTCCTATCTCGGTCTCCTGCTAGGCTTACAGGTGTGCATCACTACATCCAGCATCAGTTTTTTAAATTAGCCACTTTTTGGTCACAGGCTTTATAAACTGATAATTTCTATCATTCCTTTAGAAACATTTCATTTTTCAATTGGGTACTGTATATGACCAGGTTTTTAGGGGTCTTCCCTACAGATGGAGCAAACTTACTGTGACTTGTCTTTTATTAAAGCATGCAAGGTGGGTGCTATATAGAATGCAGTCAGGAGCCTGCAGCTTCTTTGACTAGTGGTGGCTGAGACCTGGCATTTAAGAAAAAGACTGTGCTACACTGGAAATGTAGAACTTGGCCTTTGGCAAGAAATAAAGGAAGATATTGACTGTGTAGTAGAAAACTCAGAACAACATGGCAAGAACATAACTTTCCACTGTCGTTGGGAAAGAACATTGTTACTGATTGTAGTTACCTTTCTGGCTTAAGTTATATTCAAAGAAATAACTGGATTTTTTACATCCCTGCAAATGGATCAAAAAAGTTTCAGGAAAAAAAAATTTTTTTAGGAAGAAAATTGGTCCTTAGTGTTTAAATAACTTTTTATTTTAGAGTAAATTTAGACTTACGAAAAGATTTAAGAGGGCTGGAGATTTAGCTTAGTGGCACAATGCCTACCTGTCAGACACAAGGTTGTGAGTTCCATCCCTGGTACCAACAAAAAAAGATTGAAGAGCTGGGCATGGTGGCTCACACCTGTAATCCTAGCATTTGGGAGGCTAAGGCAGGAGGATTGTTTCGAGTTCAAGACCAGCCTGGACTACAAAGTGAGCTCAAGGTCAGCCTGAACTGCATAGTGAGACCCTGTCTCAAAAAGACAAAAAAGAAAGAAAGATATGAAAAGATAGTAGTGCATAGATTTCCCATGTGTCCATCACCCATTTTTTCCTACTGTTAAAAAAAATTGTTAGATGGGCTTGTTAGCACATGCCTGCAATTATAGCACTCTGGGAAACTGAGGCAGGATGATCACTGCAAGTTCAAGGCCAGTCTAGACTATATAGTGAGACCCTGTCTCAAAGAAACTAAAAAAGGAAGTTCAAGTACAGCCTGGGCAACACAGCAACTTCGTGAGACCCTGTTTAAGAGATTGGAGCCAAGCATGCTGACACAGTCTACAATTCTAGCACTTTCAGAGACTGAAGCAGGAGGGCTGCAAGGATTAAAGGCCCTGGGTTCACTCCCTAGTACTTTGGAAAAAAAAAAAAAAAAAACCCTAGTATTTTAGTTGTGGGAAAATGTATATGCTACACAAAATTTGCCATTTTGACTTTGTCATGATGTGCATTCTCAGTGTTGTGTATCCACCACGATTGTTTCCAGAATATTTCATCATCCCAAACAGAATCTGTCATCAGACTTTTCTATTATAAAACAATGCTGTAGTATTAAGGCGTGTGGTGGCACATGCCTATAATCCTAGGTATCTGAGAGACAAAGGCAGGGGGATGCGCTGCAGTCTAAGCAAAATGGTGACACCCTGTCTCAAAATAAAAAGAGGTTAAGGATAATGTTCAGCACTCTAAATTTTTTTCAACACTCTTAATTTAATCCCTAGCACCCCAAAATACTAAATTCTCCTAACAAGTTTAAGTGAGTTAAAGACAAAGTTAGTCAGCACTTGGGAGGCTGAGGCAGGAGGCTCACCACAAGTTCAAGCCCAAGCTGTCTATAGGTAACTGTTATCAAAAATACCAGTGAGTATTTATTCTTTTAGATTTTTAGCTTCACCCACACAATCATCTCACCTACATCATCTTATTTTCTACAAAAAAAAAAAAAAAAATACTCTCTTTGGTAAAGTACTGTTCTTGAGATGTTTTTACTGGCACATCTAGATCTAGCTCAATCTTTGTAGCAGTTGGATGGTCTGCATGGTATAAATGAACCATAATAACTTTAACCAATCCCCTAGGCATTTAAATTCTCATGTTTTACACTTCTATAAACTTTTTTTTTTTTTTTTAATTTTGAGCCAAGGTCTCACTATGCAGTGCAGGCTGGCCTTGAACTTATGGTACTCTTTCTGCTTTGGCCTCTCAAGTACTGGGATTATGGGCATCTATCACCGTAACTAGCTCTATAAGCATTCTTGCAATAAATATCTTTCTCCTTTTGTCTTTCTGCACACTCCCAAGTATATTTGTTCCATGAGATTAAAAAAGCAGACTAGCTGTGTCAGAGTGCATGTGAAATTTTTATTTTTGTACATACTGCCAAGTTGACTTCCAGAGAGTTGGTACCAGTGCTTGCTGTAGTGCCAGCATGTAGGAGTGCCTTATTTCCTGTGTCTGAGCCTTTGGCATTCTGAGATATAAAAATGGGCTCTCAAATGTTATTTTAATTTGTAATTCTTTACTTATGAGTAAGATTGGGCATGAAGAATCGTTACACCCAATTCTTGAAAACCCTTTGGTTAGACATAAACACCTTTTCTTCTCCAGCAAATGCAATGAGGTCAGAGCTCTTGACTCTCCAAGAATTTCATTGTTCCTCATAACTTCCTTATCACAGCTGTCACCTCTGAAGTACCTATTTAGCAATGGCTGCCAAGCAGAGAAGCAGTAGTTTTTAACATGACTCACACACGTTTCTGCTGTTGAAATTTTTAAAAAAGTATCTTGAGAGTGTACCTGGGCCAGATTCTTCCTTGGCATAGCTAACCACAGTTGTGTTGGTCTCCTGGCACACTGGAGAGGCCTGCAAGAAGCAGGTTCTGAGGTCCTGGCTGCTGTTCCTTCCCAGTGCAGAAAGTGGTCTGTGTCTGCAAGTGAAAAAATATGCTTTTGTCTTCCTTTGTTTTGCAAAAGGTGTACTCAGCTAAACACAAAAGTGGCCAAACTCACAACAGAGCTCCAGGAGGAGCAGGAAATGAACAAATGCTTGCGAGCCAACCAGGTCCTTCTGCAGAACAAGCTGAAGGAGGAGGAGAGGTTGTTGAAGGAGACCTGTGACCAGAAAGACCTGCAGATCACTGAGATCCAGGAGCAGCTTCGTGATGTCATGTTCTACCTGGAGGCACAACAGCAGATCAGCCACCTGCCTGCTGGGGCACGGCAGGAAATCCAGGAGGGACAGATCAACATCCCCATGGCCTCCGCCTCCAGCCCCTCATCTTCAGGGGGCAGTGGGAAAGTGCCATCCAGGAAGGGCCGCAGCAAGAGGAGCAAGTGACCTCCAGAGAAACTGTCCCTGAGACTGTCCTGGCACTGCAAGGGTGTGCCAGGACCTTTGGCAAAGTGGGAGGGTGGGCCCTAATAAGTACAAGTGAGGATCAAGCCACTGTTTGGCTCTTTGCTATTGTGTGATGTAGAAAATGTAGAGGCTGCTGTCAGGAGAGCTGATGGCAATGGGCAGTGTTTTCAAAGGTGGTAAGAGTTCACTAACCTCAGACGTTCTAATGACCATTTTGCCTTCCCACTTGGTAGATGCCCCACCTCTGCTGTGCATTTTTCTGTTGTGTTTGAGTTGCAGTATTTGGCATTCATTTCTCAGCTAGGTTTAAAACAAGTTTTTTGTTGTTGTTGTTGGTTTGTTTTTTGGTACCGGGGATCAAACTCACGACCTCATGCTTGCTAGGCAGGTGCTTATGCTACTGAGCTAAATCCCTGGCCCTAAGACAAGTTTTTTTTATAACCTCAAGGTAATGTTACCTAGCACTGAAGCACTAAACTTCCCGAAAGTCATAGCTCCTGCTTTAAAGAAAGGTTCCCATTGGCCGTTAAGGAGTTAGGAAAGTCTCGTAACATCAGTGTCATATGATTGCCATCCCTCCCTTTCTCTGGGGAGTTAAAAAATTGCTTGAATGTTATATGAAGAGAGGGTGGGTTGTAAATGAAGTATTGGCTTGTCATCAGCAACCATCTCTTCTTGCTGTGGGGCTAGCCAGAAAAAACAAGCAGCCCAGGGCTGGTTGAGTAGGCCTTGTGTTGAAAAAATGGTGGCAGTTTCACTGTTTATTTTTGGTGACTGTGCACCATTATGCATTCAAATAAGAGAGAGTTTTAAGGCATGGTATACATCTGTAATCCCAGCACTCCCAATACTGGGAAGGCTGAGGCAGGAGGATTGCTGCCAATTTGAGGCTAGCCTGGGCTACACTGTTCAAGGTCAGCCTGAACTGCATAGCAAGACCCTGTCTCAAAAAAAAAAAAGGCTTAATGGCTACTCCAAGATTCAGATCTGAGTGGTTTTCTTAGCATCTTGCAAAAATAAGCAACGCAGTTTATCCTCCCCGTGAAAATGTAGAATGAGGCTTCTGACTAGCTAATTCAGTATTTTGCTAGGATCAGTATTTTCTGAATGTTTACAAAAGATCAGGCTGCATGTTCAGGTTGCAGCTAGAGGGAGCTTGGGCAGTTTCAATTATGCTTTCAAGATATAACCAAAGGCTGTTTCTAAATCCTAAAATTGGATTTCAACAGTCATGTAATGTTTGTTGTGGGCCAGCAGAAGGGCTTTGTACTTTTCTCTCATACCAGAAACATAATTCCTAACATGGAGAAACTCGGCAAAACTGAAGCAAGACCCCCTACTGCAAATGGGCATCTAGAATAGGTGGCTGGGTAGATTACTGTTAAATAATGGGTTTTGTTTTTTTCTTTATAATTAGTCAAAGGTGTTTGTTTTCTGTGTTTTTTGTTTTGCTTTGTTTTTTGGTACCGGGGTTTGAACTCACAACCCTGTGCTTTCCAGGCAGGCGTTTACGCCACTGAGCTAAACCCCCAGCCCAGTCAAAGGTTTTTAATTGTCACATTTTGGATTTTTTTTAAAGCCCATTATTGGGGCTCATCCTCTTTGACCTAAATGTCTTACATGTTGCTTATTAACACATCAGTTGTATTGTTGATCACCATCCAGTTTTGTGGGATGCGCTGCAGCATTTCTCAAAAAACCTCACCTGTAACTGAAAAATGAATGTACTTAGACATTCTTAATTTTTGCTTAGGGCAGGCCAACACTCCACAGACTTAACTATACAGATATCTTAAAGCAAGAATGAGAATGTAAAGCATAACCTAATTCTCTTTCCTATAGAGATTCTATTTTATTTAAAATCTATTTTTACACTAGTGAGACTCCTGCTGTTTTGGCCAAGTACTTGTCTTGCATGTCTGACCTTGCAGAACCCGGGGTGGATCGTAGCATACTAATTAAGAGAATTAGAAGTAGTTTACAAGCTTGCTCCTCATCTCATTATGATCTCAATCAAGCAGCCCTGCCACCAGCTGGAGAGCAGTCTTTCAACACAGGTGGAATAAATCCTTGGGAAGGCTATGCCCAGAGGGATAAGCAAATAGGCAGATATTTCCAAACTACTTGAAGGCTTAAAGAACTTGCCAGGAAAAAAAAAATCAAGGAAAATATTAGTTCAAAAGAAGATCAAAAGTAATGTTTGAATTTGACAAAATTAAATGAGAAGCTGTTATGATTTTCTTCAGGATGGAAATGAACCATTAAATTTACCCTTACTATCTTGAATAATAAAATTCTATTAAAATAACCAAACTTTGAAATTACTCTGTCAAGTGTGAAATTTGTGTTCTCTGACATTTGTTTGGGAGCATGTATCCAATGATCTAAGTGCCAGTGGCCTGGATTTAGAAGGCAGCATGAAAATCAACTCAACACTATAGTGAGCCACTAAATTTTCATCTGTACAGCCCTTTCCTCCAGTTCCCCAAACTACCAAAAAGTCCCTGAACCTATGCCAGTCATGGTGGCACAGGCCTATAGTCCCAACTACTCTGGAGGGTGTGGAAGGAGGATCCCTTTGGCCCAGAGTTTTGAGACCCCATTTCAAAGAAAAGTGGATCCAGGTATATAAACTAGAGAAAAATACCTGAATTTGGAGGCTTAGCATAGGGGAAAACTCAGAGGCACAACTCTTATTTTGTCTTTACAATATTAGGTTTTGTTATACAATTCAGGCTGGCCTTGAATTTGCAGTGATTTTGTCTTAGCCTCCTGAGTGCTAGGGTTACAGGCATGAGCCACCATGCCCAGCACCAAGCACACAACTCTTGAAATTGAAAAGCAGTCTGTTTTGTACACCTGTGACTTTTGCCCGTTTTACACACACACACACACACACCAGGCTGAAACCATTTTTTTTTTTTTTTTTTATATATCATGGATCAAACTTAGGACCTCACACTTGCCAGGCAGGCGCTTATGCCACTGAGCTAAATCCCTGACTGAAACCATTTTTGATTTTAGAAACAAATGTGACCCATTAGGATACACTCAGTAAGTCACCTGAAATAACTACCATCCCTGTTTGTAGCAAAAGTGACCTTGTCCAGAGGCTGGGAAGCTCCTGCAGACAGCAGCCACTAGCAGTGAGCATTGGCACATTGCAAATGAGCAGCACCCTCCTGTCATCATATGGAAAACCTGGTACAAGGTCTGTTCATAAAATTTGGTGGCCACACATGATGCCTCAGTGCTTGAGGTGGTGGCATATTTTGGACCTAAGGCTTATGTTTGAAAAACAATTTTATTGTAGGGCAGAGTTTTGCTTAATTGCCCAGTCTGGCCTTAAGTTTGGGATTCACCTGCCTCAACCTCCCGAGTAGCTGGGATTAGACGCGTGTTCCACTACACTCTGCTGCAGAAGTCACCCTTGACATTTGGAAGGAATTTGCTTTCTCTGAGGTAAAGCTACGTTCTTTTTTCCTTTGGCAGAAGAGATTCATCAGTCAGAAGAACCAGCTTCTGCTTCTTTGATGCTACAGAGGATATCGGAGCACCCAAAGACCCAGCTATTACCTTATGAAGCTTAGGGCACCATCAGGTATTCCCAGCTGCTGGCCAGCCCCTTTCTGTCATTCTGTGCTGGAGATGGACCCTAAGGTCTTGCATCTCTCCCATTGAGCTCATTCCTATCCCCCTTTGTAATTGGCATTGATTTCTCAGCAATGTAATTGTTGTGAAAATTATTCAATTGGGAGTTCTAGAATATCGGCATAGTGGCTCCACCAACAGATGCAGCTTTTAAAGTTAAAATTTTTTTCAGTTACAGGGAAACAGTTAAGAAAAGGGACAAGTGTCTCCTTCCACTCTGTGATATGAACTTGAGTTTTCCCCAGGAATGTTCTATGGTCTTCCTGGAGCAAACCAAGAACATTGTTTGCTCTTGAGCGTTAGAAGTTATCTAGGGCTTGGGCTGGGGATGTAGCTCAGCAGCATAAGCACCTGCCTGGCAAATGCAATGGTCCTGAGTTCAATTCCTGGTACCAAAAATAATAAAGTTTCTCTCTTTTTATTGGGAGAGTAGGGTTGTGGCCCCTTTATCCTAATTGTCATAATCAGCTCCTTTATAGCATCTTTTCTTTCATGAAAACCTTTCTTTTCCTTGAGTTCCTGAAATACATTACTATTCCTGGGAGACTCACAGATACTTAGCACAGGGACTGATGTTAAAAGCTGTACTCCCAGCAACCAAGAGTCTCAGATGCACTGTAACTAGGTGTGCTCTTCAGGGGCACGAGCCAGTCTCCCTGTAATCCTGCAAGCACAGGAGAGCATGAAAGCTGGTCTACAGTTGGTTTTAATCTGGATTTTGCATTCTTGCCCCATTACAGGAAAAGATGAACAATCTGTTTTCTACAAGATGATTGCAGGCCTTCAGGGCAGTGTTGAATTGCTTCAGGTCAAAACATCCTACTGGAATCATCTAGAAAAAGTGGATTTGGTACTTGGCAAGGAGCTGCACTGGTGCAGATAACATTTGCTACTCTAAGGCTAATTACTAAGCTCACTCAGTGAACTAAGGCAGCTTTGTTTCTTTTCAGACCTTGCTGTAAATCCCCTTTCAGCTCTAACCTGAGATTGCCTTAGAATTAATGCAGGGAGGTTAGTCCAGGAGGGGAAATGAGTAAATTCACCTTCAGAGCTTTGCAGCATGAAGGCTTATAAGACCCAGGGTAGATGGCCTCTTACTGTGCAAAGCAACTAACTGATTGTGCAGTTCTTTTCAAATGATGAAAATCCGAGCACAGCACTGAGTATAAACATCCAGAGGGAGAACCAGTTCTGATCTGGCCTCCATGGAGATGTCATTTGCCATATTTTATCCAGAAGCAGCAGGTCCCAGACCAAATATCCTTCACATTTGTTTCCTTGTTTAAAAAAGAAAACCCCTGCTGGGCACGGCACACACCTGTAATCCTAGCACTTGGGAGGCTGAGGCAGGAGGAGTGCCATGAGTTTGAGGTCAGCCTGGTCTACATGGTGAGTTCAAGTTCAGCCTGAATTACAGAGCAAAATCTTTTTTTTTTTTTTTTGGCACTGAGGCTCAAACTCATGACCTTGAGCTTGTAAGCATAAGCAGGTAAGCGCTTATGCTGCGGAGCTAACTCCCTGGCCCCCAGAGTAAAATCTTGTCTAAAGAAAAAAAAAAAAAGAAATGGAACAGCCCTAAACTGGACATGTAATCCCAGCACTCAGGAGACTGAGAAGAGTCATGAGTTTATAGGCAGCCTGGGCTACCTGGTGAGTCCTTGTCTCAAACAAAAAATAATAAAAAGAAACAACCCTGACTCCATAGCTCGGCAAGTAGTGTATGGTATTGATTCTCAAAACCACCAAAAAATAATAAAAAGCCCACGCAGATCCCCTTAGTTGTATGGATTCCTGATTTTAAATTCTCAGTGACTTACTGATGGGCCTCATAGGCAAAAATACCAGACTTTGACCAGAGCATCACAGAAATCAAGTCTCCTGTAAAAGAATGAGTATTTCTACAACTGGAACTTGCCCGTGTCTCTTTATGTCATTAGCATAATGCTCGGCACCAGAGAACTTCAGTGCTGACTGACGAAGGCATACAAACTAATTTCTGGAGCAAAAAGAAGCAATCATAGAGAGAGATCTAGAAGCAAAGAAGAGTCAGCAGAAAATTTTTAGGAGAAATAAAGAGAATTTTCTCTTGGAAACCATTCCAACAGACAGCAACTAAAATGTGACTTATCACACATGGCCAGAGGGTCTTCTGGCAGCGTTTTTTTTTTTTTTTTAAATTTATCTGTGATGCAAGATACAGCCTGCACTAAAGCTGTACCCACTCATCTTCTGATTTGTGTATGCTCATGCAGACACTGTGAGCCCAATCAAAAAAAAAAAAAACAAACCAGTAACAGAAGAGCCATGTTGTACTCCCCCACTTTCCCACCCCACCTGTCCCTTGGGGAAAAAAAAATTAAAGTTCTCTTTTCAAAGTGCAGGCCTTGCTTGGGAAAATGGCTTCACTGCGTTTGTTTCCATGCTGCAGAAAATCAACACTAACTGGCTTTGATCCCAAACCCAGCCAACTGCAGGACAATGATTCTGCAGCCAGGAAGAACCAGGGGCCTCCTCCAGCCCCTCCCCCAGCACACCCGACTTCAATTATGTAGGAACATGCCTGGGCCGGGGGCCGCTGCCAGGATTCTCCCAGCTCACATGGAGGAGGCCTGGTGTTGTGGCCCAGAATCTTTCCTGAAAATCCATGCAAGCTTTCTCAGTCGCTTCCAACCCTGCACTTTCGTGTTGGCGAGATTCCTGGCCCAGTTTGGCCTGGGCGGTGCTAAAGCTTGCTCCTGTCTTTCTTCCTCCAAGAGCAGAATTCTCTTCACCCTACATCCCCTCTGCCCCTCAGTTGTAAACATGAATGTTCTACTGCCTTCAAAAACAACAATCATGAACAATCCTGATGACCAAGTCCCAACTCTCTTGTCCATTAAGCCCTTTGATGGCCCACAGACTTAACAAGAGTTAACTTAACTTGGTTTTTTGCCAGTTGGGTGATATGTGCCTATAATCCTAGCATTTGGAAGGCTGAGGCAGGAGGATCCCTGCAAATTAGAGGTCAGTTTGGGCTACATACCAAGACTCTCAAAAAGCCCAATGAACCAAAAAATTTTCATCTACTAAGATAAAATTCTTATGAAAACCCTGATAACTTGGATTACTGTTAACTTGTGTGATAGGGAAAAACCTAGACCATCCATCCAAGAGGTTTTGGTCACCCCAACTAAGCAAACCAGAAAGGCAGACCCAAATTTCTGCTTGGTTTCAGAAAATACAGAGCTTATAGTTATCTTGCACTTGCTGAGAATCAGAAGTGGAAGTGAGGCCTGTCCTGCGGCTTAACTGTTTATTCCAAAGCCAGCTCACGTTTGCAGAATTCTTCCTCGGGGAGC
The DNA here is from genome assembly GCA_004027455.1 of Hydrochoerus hydrochaeris. Lineage (NCBI taxonomy): Eukaryota > Metazoa > Chordata > Mammalia > Rodentia > Hydrochaeridae > Hydrochoerus > Hydrochoerus hydrochaeris. The sequence goes on from PVLA01005592.1 coordinate 92,637, forward strand.
CATGGGCACTGCTGAGCAATCGGCATGTATCATTCATGTACTCCCAGAGCAGCCCTGTCAGATTTATACACTTGTCCCATCTCACACAGCAGGAGGAGACTTAGGCTCAAAGGAGATAGGATGGGACTTGGTGAGCCCTAAGATCACCTGGCTGATTCATGATAAAGGCAGTGCTCAATCTCACCTTCATCTGACCCCCAAATCTGGGCCCAGCCCTACTCTGCTCCAGTGCCTCCTTTAGGAGCCTTCAGGAGACTGAAGCAGGACAGTCATACACAAAAATACAGTTATAACCCCAGAACTCGGGAGAAGAGAATCACTGTGAGTTTGAAGCTGACCTGGACAACATAGTAAGTTCAAGGCTAGCCTATACTACATAGTGATAGTGAGACCCTCTCTCAAAAACCAAAATATAATAATAATAATATAATAAAATGTTTAAAATCAGTAATGGATTCGAGTGATCATCACTGTTATTGTCACATGGAAAAAAGCTTTAGAGCCGGGCGTGGTGGCTCACGCCTGTAATCCCAACACTTGGGAGGCTAAGGCAGGAGGATCATTGTGAGTTCAAGACCAGCCTGAGCTACAAAGTGAGCTCAAGGCCACTCTGAACTGCATAGCGAGACCCTGTCTCAAAAAGACAAAAAAAAAAAAAAAAAAAGAAAAACCTTTCTGCTCTTCCTACTTTGTTGTTGCTTTGGGAAAGGAAGCAAGCACTGAGTTAAGACTGTTCTGGGGGAGTTGGAAAATCCTGTATTCCCACTCCCAAAAACCTTCCCTGGTTCCCCTGGAGTTTCCTCTGTGTGTGTGTGTGCGCGTGTGTTGTGTATGTAGAATAAGGGATTGATCCCAGAGCTTTGCATTGAGCAATATCCTTACCCCTTTTTGGCTGGGGAAAGGAGCAAGGCCTCCCTAAGTCACTAAATTGCTGAGGTTGGACTGGAATTTATGATCCTCCTGCCTCAGCTTCCCAGGATGCTGAGATTAGAAGCATGCGCCACCATGCATGGCTCTCTGCTGGAACTCCCCTCCCTGTCTTCTTCACTTCAGCAGAGCCCAGGCCAAGGCTGACAGTGTGTGATGTTGGGGACCACAAATTCACAGTGCCTAATCTTGCGTACTTCCCTAAGGGATAAAATGGAGATTTGGGATTATTGGTACCACCCATCTGAGATTTCCCATTGACTCTTCTTAGCATAAAACTATTTATGCCCTCTTGCGGCATCCCAGGATTATATTTGCCCACTGAGTCATAAACCTTTAAATCTTCCACCAAATTGCACTCTTACGATAGTCCCACCTACCCCTATACACATCCACTAAATTGAGGCTGTTTTGCAGTGTTGAAGGAGGACCCAACTGGAGACATCGACTTTCCAGCCACTCAATGTGTTAGTAAACTTGTCTCTGTTTTTTTATTTTCTTGCCATACCATTAACACAGACAATCAGGGCTCTTTGCCAGGTCCCAGATACACAAGGCTTTCCCCAAGGTCCCCACCAGCCAGCTTTGGGAAGTCACACAATTTCCATGGCTACCCTGGCCCTCTTACCCTGGAAGGTGTGGTGCCCAGGGCACAGCAACCATTTTAGCTAAATTCAGTTCTTTTACACAGGGCCTCATCACAGCAGCCAAGGTGCTTCCTCAGCTGGAAAAGTTGCTTCTGGAACAAAGCTATCCAGACTCTATGAAGTTCTGTCTTAAGGACTGGAGAGACTTACTGCCCCAGAGCCCCATGAAAAGGGCATAAACAGCCTGGCTGGAAACTAGACTTTGAGGGGTTTGCTTCATTTGCAGTTTCAAACAGGGAAGAATCAAAACCTGGAGCATCAATGCCTCAAAGCTGCTGGAGAATATTAGAAAGCAATGTTAACTTGGAAGGTATAAGTCAGTGCTGTGTGTGTCAGTGTGCACATGTGTTGTAAGAATTTGTTCTTTTTGTAGTAAACAAGTCAAATTTGTGATGTGATTTAATATCTATTTTTGTGTTCTGTAACTCATTTCTTATTTCCATGTATCCTATTTATAATGATATATTCTAAATGTTAGAAGAAAATAGCACAAAAATTTAGTTTATATGTTTTCACTTTTGAGATATAATTATCATACAATAGGATGCAGATCTTAACTGTTCAGTTTGATGAAGTTTGTTTTTTTTTTCTTTTGCCTTGCCACATTGGGGATTGAAAACAGAGAGCCCCCTTGCTGGGTTTGGTGGTGCACATCTGTAATTCCAGCTCTTGGGAGGCTGAGGCAGGAGGACTGCCATGAGTTCAGGCCAGTCTGGGCTGCATGTCTATTCAAGGCTAGCCTGAACTATGTAATGAGATCCTGTCTCAAACAATAGCAACAACAAACAACAAACCAGAAGCCCTCTACCTCTGAGTCATAACCTCATTTCTTTTTATTTTATTCTACGGTAGTGTCTCCATAAATTGTCCAGGATGATCCCAGAAGATGCTGGTTGTTTTTCAGTGTTAGATATTTTATTTATTTATTTATTTATTTTTTTAGTGTTAGATTTTTAAAAACACTTTCTTTTATATTCTTTTACATACAGATTCCCAGTTTCTTTTTGCCTTTGAACCAGGCCTTTTCCACTGACATGGACTGTGTTTCCTCAAGGCTTCAGAGACAGTCCTCATCTTTTTGGACAAGTCTTTCCCATGGCTTGGCCTGTTAGGAATTTTCCCAAATCACATCCTGCAATATGTAGATGATATACTGTTTTGTGCCCCTCATAAGAGCTCTCTAGCCAAGGCACCCATGCTCCGTTGAATTTTCTAGCAGACAGAGGTTATAAGGTCTCTAGGTCTAAGGCACAACTTTGCAGCCTTGAGGTAAAATACTTGGGCCTTATCATATCTAAGGGAATCCAAAGCCTGAGGGAAGAGAAAATTAAAACAGTACTTTGCTTCCCACAGTCCAAGACCCTAAAACAGCTAAGGGGATTCCTAGGAATCACAGGCTTTTGTCACCTTTGAATGGCAGGGTATGGTGAGATCACATGATCCCTCTATCTGCTGATAAAGAAAGCCCAAAAGGCAGATGCCCATATTTTAACCTGGGAACCTGATTCCCAAACTGCATTCCAGAACTTTAAATAAGTGCTTCTAAATGCCCCAGCTGAGCCCACTGACAGGACACTTATGAATGGCAAGGCATGGCTTTGGGAGAGCTTACACAGGATTGAGGGCATGCTCAACAGCCTAGAGGGATCTGAGTCATGAAATAGGCAGGATGTCCTGTGTTCCTTAGAGCTGACTCTTTTGCTAATGGCTGTTCAAGGTATTAGGTTAACGCCACATCAAATTCTCAAATTCCCTGGACTTTGTCCATACTCTCTTTATGGGAGTCTATTACTTGCTCTTCCTGGTAGAAACATTTGTTGGTTGCATTCATAATAGTCTTGTTGATCTTATTATTTGGCCTGTACATATTTTAACTGTTTTTTTGGCCTTGTCTCCTGAGACTTAAAACTATACACCTATCCAAGTTGAGAACACCTGGCATCTACCAGGGGCTTTAGGTAGACCCTCTGAACTGCATCTCTGATTGCCAATTGCCAATTGACCCCCCCCCAGCCAGAAATAGCCAGAACAGTCATTGTACTTGCCCTGTGGCAGTTAAGGTTACTTCTTCAGAGGGGGCAATATAGATAGCAGAGTTACCTAGAAATAAATATAGGCACACAGGGCCAGGCCCTAAAGGGAATCAGTGTAGAATAGGAGAACACATTACAGATGCGGCCTTCAACATCTGTTAAAGGTCAGGTGTAATGGTTATACAGTGTGTCAACTTGAGGAGTTTAGAAGTTTAAGCAGTTCACCAGGGAACTAGGGTCCTCACTTTGTAAACATCCTCATCCTATGCAAGAGGAGGGCAGGGAGATGGTGAGAGTGCCACTGACTGGGGTTGGGTGGGGAGCCCACATACAACATAAGGGAGGGAAAGAGACTTTCACTCCCATTTTTTGCTCTTGCTTTTGCCGTCTTCCACTGCCTTGAACTGTTGCCCCTGTGCCATGCCACGCTGCGTTGGAGCCAGCTAATTATGGACTGAAACCTCCACAAACTGTGAGCTAAATAAACCTTTACCTTCCTTAATTTTTGGCCTCAGGTATTTTGTCTCATCAATGAGAGAAAAGTAAATAGGATACCAGGCCTCAAGATAAAAATGGAATGAATAGGGGACAAGATAAAGATGCCTCTCCAGGGGAGAAGATAATTGGTGTCTTCTGGTCCAATAAAGTCTAAATATCAGTCACCACCACGATGGGTGACTAGGACTTCATCTATCCCTTCCTAAAGAAAGTTTTTGTTCTTTTCATGTGCATTTTCAAGGTGAACTACTGTGTCATTGGATCAGTATTACCTGAGCAGCTATACTTATTGGTTGACCCATGTTGTATCCACCTTATGATTGATTTTGGTCTATAAAACTTCCTTTGAAGTGGGCTGATTGGCAACCTATTTTTTGGGTCCCTTCCTGTCTCTCAGGAGCTATCTCTCTCAATAAAGTTTTCCTACTCTTACAAAACAAATTGTTGGGTCCAGGGATTTAGCTCAGTGGCATAAGTGCCTGCCTGACGAGCATGAGGTCAAGAGTTTGATATCTGGTACCAAAAAAAAAAAAAAAAAAGAAAAACAAATTGTCCACGGTAGACTTGAATTTGTGATCCTCCTGCCTCAGCCTCCAAAACAGCTGGGATTACTGGCATATGTCACCATGCCCAGTTTGATGAGTTTTGCTATCTATAGGGGAATGGGAATTTGAATGTAGGGGATGGAGTCTGACTCAGTTTTAGAACACTTACCTAGCATGTCCCAGGCTCTGAATATGGGTTTTATCTCCAGCATCACACAACAAAAAACGAAAATAGAATAGAATTATGTGACCACCACCCAGACACTGTATCTGTCAATGCCTTAATCTTTGACAAATCTCCTGAATCACAGGTCATGTTTCCTACTGATTTTTTTCACTTTGCATTATGCCAGTTTTCCCATGGCATTAGAAATTATTTGGATCTGGGTGTGCTAACACATACCTGTAATCCCAGCAATTTGGGAGGCTGAGGCAGGAGGATCAAAGTGTGAGCCTATCTTAAGCAATTTAGCAACTTAGTGAGAGCCTGTCTCAAAATAAAAAATAATAAAGGCTGAGTGCAAAGGCCCCCAGTTCAATCCTTAGTACTTTAAAATTACTTGTAAGCATCCTTCAGTTAGTTGCATAAAGCTTTCTCCATTTGGAGAATTTATTTAGTCTTTTGAAGCAGGGCTTGGCAAACTTTTCTTTCTTTTTTTTTTTTTTTTCTGTTCTCCCCCACCCCTTGGGTTCTCAGTGTGTTTGGTGGTTGTTTTCTTAAAGCAAAGTCAAAACTTATTGTGAATTGGAAGTTTGGTTTAAGATAAGACTTTCATGGGCTGGTATTTAGCTCAGTGCACAAGTGCCTGCCTGGCAAGTATGAGGTCATGAGTTTGAACCCTGGTACAAAAAAAAAAAAAAAAAGACTTTCAAAGGGTTGAATAGGCTTGGGTGAAAGTCATGATATCTCAGTTCAGGGTTGGTGAAAACAACTAAGTTTTTCATTTGCTTCATTTTGTTTATATCTTGAAAAATGAATTATTGTTACAGTGTGGATCTGAAGTTCCATCAAAGGCTATTTGCTGAGGGCTTGGTTACCTGCTGATGGACATTAGATGAGTGTTTAGATCACGAAGGCTCTAATTTAGTCTGTAGATTAAGTCAGTGATGGAGTCATGTTTTGATGGCATTATTGGGAGGTGACAGAAACTTAGGAGGTGGGTGCCTAGCTGAAGAGAACAGGTGATTGGGGTATGACCTTGAGACTATATCTGTCCCCAGATCCTTCCTCTCTACCTCTCTTTGACTCTCTCCTCCCTCCTTCCTGACTGCCATGAAAAGAGCTGCTCTGTTCTACTACACCCTTCCACCATGATATTCTACCATAGCAATGGAGCCAGCTTACCATGGACTGAATCCTCTGAAACTGTGTGTCAAAACAAACCTTTCCTCCTTTTAAGTTGTTTTATCTCCAGTATTTTGTCACAGTGATGAAAAGCTAACATGATTATCTGTGTGTTTTCTATTTTTTATTATGACATAACATACATTATATAAAATTTACCATTTTGAAGTACATAATTCCATGACACTTTGCATTATTTTCATCATTTTGCAGTCATCCCCACCACCTAGCTTCAGCACATTGTCAACATCCTGTACTGTAAAATTCAGTCCCTACTAAGACTTTCTGGCTGGCTTGAACCACTGGTGGTAAAAAAGGCTCTAATCACTTTTATTAGTCTTTTTTTTTTTTTTTTTGGTACCAGGAATCAAACTCATGACTTCATGCTTGCCAGGAAGGCACTGTGCACTGAGCTATAACCCCAGCCTTATTGGTCTTTTTACTCATAAAATTAATTAAAAAACCTATAAATAAACCAAATCTAGTTAATTGCTTGAATGTGAATAACTACTATCTAAATATAAGTATTACTATTCATACTGGGCTGAGGATTTAGCTCAGTGGCATGAGCACCTGCCTGGCAAGTGCTAGGTAATGAGTTCAATCCCTGATACCAAAAAAAGAAAAAAGAAAAGTACTATTCATACCAACTGAAAATTAATCAACAAATTTGTTTCATTAAATCAAATTTATTTATATTATCAATAATTAATTCTCTAAATTCTAACATGGAAATTTTACAAGTACCCCATTGCTGGTTAGTCTGTTTTTTGGGGGGTAGTACCAGGAATCAAACTCAAGACCTTGTGCTTGCCAGTCAGGTACTGTGCCCACTGAACTATATCCCCAGTCCCTGCTTAGTCAATACCCTGTATTAGTCAAGATTCATTCTGTTATGAGTATTAGAAATCCAAACTTTATGTTGCCCTGTATCTGTAATTCCAGGACTTGGGAGGCTGAGGCAGGAGACTCACTATGTGTTCAAGGCCAGCCTAGGCTCTACAGTGAGTTCAAGGCCAGCCTGAACTATATAGCAAGACCGCATCCCCCCCCCCCCGCAAAAAAAAGAAAAAAGACAAGACAGAGAAGAAAGGAAAAAAGAAATCCAACCTCAGCTGAAAAAAAGGATTCACTCAATGGAAAAAGGAGTCACTTGGTTCTCATAAAAGGGAGGCCGGGTAGAGCAGACCTTGGAGACTGTTGTCCCACATCTTCTGGCCTCACTGTCCCTCTGCAGGCTTGTTTGCTTACTCCAGGTGCAAAGTGATGGGAGTGGCCAAGCCCACACAGCTCCAGGGTCTGTTCTTGCCAAAGTTCACTGAGCCTCCTCTTCCGACCTCCAGGAGCAACCCATTGACATCTCATGTCCCCATCTGGGACAATCACTATGGTTCTGATTGGCCTTGTGCACCACAAATTTCAGTGCCAGTATACTGGATCAATGCTATGGCCCGTAGGGCAACTGTGATCAGGGCAATGCGATGGGCAGAGAGAGCTCTCCAGCAGGAGGAAGGTCTTTGCTGTGCAAATCGGGGGTAAGAATGCTGGCTCCAGCAGAGGAACAACTGGCATCCACCAGAAAACCATCCCACTACAAAGTGGGATGCGGGTAGCTCAGGTGCAGCTTTTGCCTAGCCAGGGTGAGGTCCTGTTTCCTTTCCCAGCCTTGAAAGACATCTTAGTAGATTTCATTAACTGTTGTTGGATTCAGTACATACTTTTGCAACCAATAAAGTAAAAATATGTGAGCTATATATTAGGAGATGGAATAAATTATTAGGTGGAATAAAAACAGTCAAGCAAGAGTCTCTGCTCCCAAAGATTTCACAATCAAACAAGTGATAAGATATGCAAATCAGCTACTATAATATAAAATGCTCCTCTCTGGGAACATAGAAAGGGTGCCCTGAAGTGTACTAATTGTGAGATTAGGAAAACTAAACAATGAAGGGCTATTTGCACTACGCCTGGGAATTAGAGACTGGCAGGTCAATGGAGCATTCTATAGAGGAAACAGCAAAAGCAACCCCAGGGGTGTCAAGGGATTGTTTCAGGTCATGTGTTTGGGTAGAGGATTAACCCTCTGAAGCATCCATGTCCCAACCCTGGGGTCTGTGACTATTATCTAATATGCCAAAAGGTACTCTGAGGATGGGATTGCTCTAATCTCATTCTCTCTCTCTCTCTCTCTCTCTCTCTCTCTCTCTTTCTCTCTCTCCTCTCTCTCAACAGGATCTCATTAGATAGCCCAGGCTGGCCTCAAATTCCCTATGAAGCACAGATTGACCTTACACTTAGGGTCTTCTTGCTTCAGCCTCCTGAGTGCTGGGATTCCAACTGTATTAATAGTCTTAATATTATCCAGGGTTATCCAGGCCTAATGTGATCACAGGTGTTCTTTTTACCCCTGATTTGCAAAGGAGCACAGGTCAGTAGGAGGTGATATGAAGGAGGACAAAGATGGAAAGGTGAGTGGAGGAGAGCCATGAGCCCAGAACACGACGGCCTCTACACCTGGAAAAGGTCAATAGCAGTCTCCCCTAGACTCTACGTGGGAACCTACCAGCCCACGCCTTGAATGTAGGCTCATAAAACTCCTTGTGGACTTCTGACCCCTATGGGAGATAGCAAGGTTGTACGGTTTTAATTCGCAGAATTCATTGTGGTTTGTTACAACGGTCACAGGAAGCTCATCCAGGCTGGGTGAGGTTGGAAAGAAAACAGGGTTAGGGCGTGAGGACAGTGTCTCACCCACAAATCTGCATTTCATCCTAAAAGGGAATGGGAAGGGAGACACCTGCCTAGGTAGCAGGTGGAAATGGGGGTTTGGAGAGACACTTCCAGTATGGTGACAGGAAGGCTGGGGGCATCGGAGTGAATGCGGACCAGAACCTGACTCTAGGGAAGATGTGGCCTGGTGTTGGGCCAGTGGGACACGGGTGGTAACACAGGGACACAGGGACATAGTATCCAAGCACCCAAGCCGAGATAAGTGAGCACCACATGGCGTGGGTGGGGGTGGCAGGCTGTGAGAGAGGAGGAGGGAGGATCCCCAGGCATCTTCCAGGTCACTTGTGCAGAGCCTCTCAAATATCCTGGGAGCTGGGGAAGTGAATGCTGAGACCCCCCAAAACAGTATTTATTTATTTATTTATTTATTTATTTATTTATTTATTATTTTTTTGACACAGGGTCTAGCTATGTAGTTCAAACTGGCCTTGAACTTGCAGTGATCCCTTTGCCTCAGACTCCCAAGTGCTTGGATTACAGGTGTGGACAAACTTCCCAAGTTTGAATAATTTTTAATTGAGGAGGTTGGGGATTTAGCTCAGTGGCTCAAGCGCTTGGCTGGTAAACATGAGTTGAATCCTTGATACTAAAAATTTTTTTTTAATTGATACATAATCACTGTACATGCTTATAGGAAATCATGATGATTTGATACATGTATATAATGTATAATGATTAAATTAGGGCAATTAGCATTTCCATCTACTTAAATATCATTTACTTACTTATTTATTTTGTATGACTTTTGGGGCAGATTTGAACACGCATATTTTATGCTTTAACCCTTTCCCCATCACCTCCCTTGCCCCACCTTCCTCCCTGGTCCCACATTTTTGAGGGGAGTTGATACAGTGCATTTTGAGCCAGGTGTGGTAATGCACGCCTATAATCCCAGCACTCCAGAGGTTGAGGCAGGAGGATTGGCATGAGTTCAAGGCCAACCTGGCTACTTTGTGAGTTCAAGGCTAGCCTGAACTGTATAGTGAGACCCTGTCATTTTGACCATATCCATTCCCCCATCACTCGCTTTTATATTCTTCTCTGCTTTCTTTCCTTCCTCTTATCCAACAATAGTCTCCCTTCTACTTTCCTGTCACTTATTTTGGATCCCACATATTAGGAAGAGTAGGTGATCCCCTGTCCTTCACAGTCTGGTTTATTTCACTCAACATGGTGATCTCCAGAGCTATCCATTTTCCTGCAAATAACAAAATTTCACTCTTTTTTATGGCTGGATAATACACTAATAAAATATATGTATGACATTTTCTTTATCCATTCATCTGTTGATGGGCACCAGGGCTGGCTCCATATCTTGGCTATTATGAATTGTGCCCCAATAAATATGAGTGTGCTAGTAGCCCTGTAGTATGTTGACTTTAATTCCTTGGAGTTTATACCAAAGAGTGGTATTGCTGTGTCAAATGATAGGTCTATTTGTAGTTGTTTTTTGTTTTGTCTTTGTTTTGTTTTGTTTTTTGGTACTGAGGATCAAATTCACAACCTCACGCTTGCCAGGCAGGAGCTTATACCACTGAACTAAATCCCTAGCTCTCTATTCGAAGTACTTTTTTTTTTTTTTTACTGGTACCAAGGATTGAACTCACGACTGTGTGTTTGCAAGGCAGGCGCTTATGCCGCTGAGGAACTACCATACTGATTTCCATCATGGCTGTGCTAATTTACATTCCCACCAGCAGTGCAGATGGCTTCCTTTTTCCCACATCCTCACTGGAACTTATTTTTTGTCTTCTTGAGATGACCGTTTTTTTCAAAAAAAAAAAAAGAGGAAAGAAAAGAATTTGACCTAATTGTTAAAGATATTGTATACTTTTTCACATGGTCATTTGTACTTATTCTGAGAAGTGTCTGTTTAGTTCTTTTGCCTATTTATCAATTGGGCTATTTGATTTTTTCTGAGCTCTCTATATATTCTAGATATTCTCTGTTGGAACAGTAGCTGTCAAAAAACATTTTTATCATTTCACTCTTTTTCTTTTTTTTTTGAGACAAACTTCTGCTATGCAGTTCAGGCTGGCCTTGAACTCACTTTATAGCCCAGGCTGGCCTGAAACTTGCAGGAATCCTCCTCCTTCAGCTTTCTGAGTTCTGGGATTACAGATATGTGCCACCATGAGTGACCACATTTATTATTTCTTTGGATTGGAAGCTTTTGAACTCCCAGAGTTCTTTTTAACTTTTTTTTTCTTTCTTTCTTTTGGGTGTTTGTTTGCTTTTTGAAACAGAGTCTCACTATGCAGTTCAGGTTGGTTTTGAACTCATGGTGATACAGCCTCCCAAGTGCTGGGATTATAGGCATGCGCTACCATGCTAGGGCTTATGCTTGGCCTTTTAACTTTAATAAAACATTATGCCCATCATACATAATGGTGGTGAATACATATAATCCCAGCTACTTGGGAGGCTGAAACAGGAGGATCTCAAGATTGAGCCCAGCTGTGTAACGTAGTAAGACCCTGTCTCAAAATAAAAATAGGAGAGGGCTGAAGCTGTAGCGTAGTGGTAGAATGCTTGCCTAGCTTGTGCAATGGCCTGAATTCAATCCCTAGTAATGAAAAATGTGTATAATGTTATGCCAAGACCCACTGCCAGAGGTCCAGTATTCTCCATCACCCTTCTCCTTTACCTCTGCCTGATGCAGAACCACTAACTGCACTAGCCTGGTGCCTAGTGAAGTAGCAACTTCATTTACCCTATAGGCAGGCACTACTATCATCTCCATTTTGTAGATAAGGAAGCTGAGGCACAAATAGGTAAAGTAACTTGGCATCCAACCCTGGAGAGTCTCACTTGGGATGCTGCCCTGGCAGGAGAAGGAAGAGGAGGATGAAGTGTTGGTCAGCAGGTTCTGCAGGAGGTTCAGGTGTAAATGAATGGTAGGCAGCAAGCAGGATGGGCTCAGAGCTCAGAACAGAAAGATATGGGGACTCCTCATTGTAGAAGCATGGCCAAGCTGGGGAGCTGGGGATACAGCTCAGAGGCACAGCACCTGCTTGGCAAGCATAAGGTCATGAGTTCAATTCCTGGTACCAAAAAAAAAAAAAAAGGAAAAGGAATGAATGTAAGGAGTATGTCCAGGAAGAGACGTAAGACATGAAGGCCTGGGATAGAAGCCTAGAACTAGGCATAATGACACCATCTGTAATCCTGGTGTAATGCTGCAGTCTGGCTCCATATCTCATGAAATCTGAGAATGAAGTAATAAAGTTGAGGACAAAGGAAGCAGACAAGAGGAATGTTTATGAAGAATAGAGAAATACATCCCAGTAGTCAGGGGGGACTATTGCAAAGTGGGTTACCATGGGGACTCTTTGTGTAGGAGGTGTTATAGTTTGTGTCTCGATGTCCCTCCAAGCCTCATGCGGTCATGGGGGGTAGGGCAAGCTAAAGTATGTGATTGGTTTGTTGCCTAGTACTGGGATTGGGGGTAGAATTGGGAGTGTGAATTTGGGGTGCTACACCTGCCCTAGGGCGGGTAGCCTGCATACAGTGTAAGGGAGGAAAAGAGGCTTGCTCCTCTCTTTTGCTCTTGTTTGCTTTTGTATCTTCTGTCATGAACAGTTGCCTCTCTGCCATGCCATTCTGCCTTGGAGCCAGTTGATTATGGAGGGAAAACTCTACAAACTGTGAGTTAAATAAACCTTTCCCCTTTAACTTTTGGGTATCAGGTATTTTGTCCCAGCAACAAGAGAAAAGTAATTAAGACAGGAGGTTTTATACCAAAAATTGACAGTTATAAAAAATTCTGAGTCAAACTGGTCAACCTGTAAGACCGAAACAAGTTTACTTATAATAAAAATGAGGGAAAAATTGACATGGGGCTATGAGGAGTTGAGGTACATGACAAATGTATGTCTGCAGTTTCCTCTTGGCCTGTAGCCTAGTCCAGTACTTTGTTAAAAAAACAAAGTGAGTGCTCACTTTGGCAGCACATATACTAAAAGAAAACTGAGGAGGAAAAATTGTTTTTCTATGGTGTTGAGGAGATATAGCTCAGTAGCACAGCACCTGCCTGGAAAGTGTGAGATTATGAGTTTGATTCCTGGTATCAAAAAAACAAAACAAAAAAGTTTTCCAGATAGGAGCATGAGTTGCATTGCGGTTATCTAGCCACATGCTTGATATACCCCTGGACTTGATTGTCCACCTGGTTCTTATTAACTCTTGACTTTCGGCTTGGTCATCCTAAGGGAGAGGCCTAGAGCCTCTTTAGCTGACTGCTATCTTTTATCTTACGTGCCTATCTATAATACCAGCACTCAGGAAGCTGAGACAGGAGGATCAGTGCAAGTGCAAGGCCAGCCTGGGATACATAATGAGTTCAAGGCCAGCCTGAATTATATAAGAGAGATTCTATCTCAAACAAATAAAGAGAAACCTAGAGAAGAATGGAGTTGGGGCAGGAAGGGATGGAAGTAGAGCTACCAAGAGACAGCTGGGAGGTCCAGAGACCAGCGATCTCAATGGTTTAGATTGGAATAAAGGTCAAATGGGGCAGAGGTAGAAAAAAAAGCCAGTGTGTTGGATAATGGGTCACTGGTGACCACTTATTACAGCACTTTGAATGCAGAGGCTGGGCTGTTTGCTCAGGACTGAAGCAGGCACAAAGTTAGGAAGATGGGCTGCCATTGTAGACCAGAATTTTGGCAGGAAAGAAGGTAGAGTGATCTATAGATGTTCAAGGGAGTCACAGAACATTTGTATTTGTTAACTAATTGGGGGACACCTGGACATGTTCACAGGAAGCAGTAAAGAACACATTGAACTTGTTCAGTAGGGTTCTGTCACTTTCCTTTGGGAAACCACCTTATCTCTCTCTTGGCCCATAGCCAGCTCCTACTCTGGAACTGGCCAATCAGCACGTTCTACTTCAGGGAACAGTGATAGGTTTATGAACAACCATGTGACATGATCTTGTCCAATCAGCATTAGTGCTGGAATTGTTGCTCAATAACATTTGCTCTTGGAGTAGACCTCATAGAAAAGGGAGCCTGTTATCTTTGTTATCACACAAGATATAGTTGAATTAGGCCAGCATTGGGATTGAACTCAACTCAAGGCTTGTGCATGCTAGACAAGTGCTCTGTCACTGAGTTATAACCCTGCCTGAGACTCCATTTCCGTTTCTTTCTTTTCTTTCTTTTTTTTTGTACTGGGGATTGAACCCAGGGCTTTCATAATGAGCTGTATTCCTAGCTCCTTTTTCAAATTTTTATTTTGAGACAGGGACTTGCTGGTTGCCCACTGGGCTGAACTTCAGTGTTCTTGCCCCAGCTCCCAGAGTGTTGGGATTATAAGTGAAAATTAATTTTCTTTTCTTCCTTCTTTTTAGTGTATGTTTGAGACACATAATAATTACATTCATCATGGGGAACTGGTACATATACATATTACATCTTGATCAGTTTTACTCCCCTTTATTCCTTTGCATTCTCCCTTCTCCCTCCTTTCCCATATCCCCTTCCCCTGGCCACAGAATCTGCCTTCCTTTTTCCTACCATCTCTGTTTTATTTTGCTCTTCATTTATACCTTGGTTTTCTCATATTAGGGAAACCATATGATATTTAACATTCTATATCTGATTTATTTTACTTAACTGTAGGTTTCAAGATTCATCCATTTTCTACAAATGACTCAAATTTATTTTTTTCATGGCAGAGTAGTACTATATTGTATCTATATGCCACATTTTCTTTAGTCATTCATCAGTCGATATGGAACATGGAAATGTGTGTATCACTGTAATAAGATGGGAAAATATCCAAAAGAGATATAGCTGGTCAAATGGAATCTTTATTTTTAGTTTTTTGAGAAATCTCCATACTGATTTCTATAGTCTTATTAGTTTACATTCCTACCAACAATGTACAAGAGTTCCTTTCTCCTCACAACTATACCAGCATTTGTTGTTTTTTGAGTCCTGCATAATAGCTATTCTGTTTTTTTTCTTTAAATTTTAAAATAATTTTACCCATTGTTTTAGAATTAAAATGTTGAGCAAGAGAAAATTATTTCTTGGGAAAATATGCAAGGCTGGATCATCCCCCCATCTCCCCATCACACCCCAAGACCTGCACGGACTTCCTTAATTCCATCAGTACCAACCACAGTGATGCAGCCACATGATAGCACTGTCTGGAAAGGTGACCCCATCAAAGACCTATCTGGTCTGGACAAGGCATTCCCACAGGAAAGCACGGATCCATCTGGCTGTGAACATCGACTCTGTCCAGGTGCTTTGGTACATTTGGAGTAGACAAAAATAATGGCACAATAATACAAGTACTATCCAAGGAAAAATTTTACCTAAAGAAAGAAAAACTGAGCACCTGCCTGACAAGCATGAGATCCTGAGTTTGATTCCCAGTACAAAAAAAAAAAAAAAAAGAAAAGTAAAGTAAAGAAAAAATAACCAGGCATGATATGTAATGATGTTCTAGAAAACCGAAGAATATAGTTCATTTTTACAAGTCCATTTATGTGACCAGAGGTCTGATATATATATTTTTAAAAAACCTTAATAAAAATACACTAGGTTCTAAAAGTAGCCTTCATGGTCATTTCTGAAATTCAAGTCACCATTTTATCAAATTAAAATAATGCCACATATTTTTGTTTAAAAAAGTCCTCATGTCACAAACAAAGCTTTACTTTTTTATTATTATTATTATTACTGGGAATTGAACTCAGGACCTTGTGCTTGCCAGGCAGGAGCTTATGCTACTGAGCTATATCCCTGGACCTACATTTTCTGTAATACAGTACATCTCCCTGTGAGTACACAGACTATGTATAGCATTGGTACTTATGAATGCAAAGTAAAAGCCTTCATGGAAACTTTTCACTCCCTACTATGCAGTTTGTGTAGTAAGTTGATGATAAATTCTATCTTTAAAGAACCAGTATATTTCTTTTTGAATTTCTTAAAAGCACTACAGAAACTGTCTTCATAGATGTTCTATAGGTATCCAAATCAACAGAGCAAATGTTCTAACATCAGCTATGGAAGATGGCTTTTATTGATGAATGCAGACTCAAAGATTTGCAGAGAAATAGCAGTGCTGCCTACAGCTGCCTATGCTTGTTAGATGGTTGTGTCTCTCCTAAACCCATCAGAGGAGGCCCAGTTCAAAAAAAAAATTTTTTTTTGAGACAGGGTCTCAGAATATAATTTAGGTTGGTCTCGAACTCATGGCAATCCCCCTGCCTCAGCCTCCTAAATGCTGGGATTACAGGCATGTGCTGCCACACCCAGCAAAAATCTTTTTTTTTTTTTTTTGTACTGGAGCTCCAACTCATGACCTCACACTTGCCAGGCAAGCACTTGTGCTGCTGAGCTAAATCCCTAGCCTAAAGCTCCATTTCTTAAAAGGAAGAGATCAAATAATTTTTAACATAAAGTCTCTCTATGTTGCTCATACTTGTGATCCTCTTGCCTCAGCCTCCTAAGTAATTGAAAGTACAGGTGTGTACCACTTGCAGAGTTTGCTCAAAATTCAGGCTAGAATTCTGTCTCCTGGGATTGACAACTCAGTTAGAAGGAAGCCTGGAGCTCCTGAGAATCTTCTCTAAACTATCTGTGAAATCCACACCATTCATGCTTTCCCCTCACATCTTGATTCATCAGACTCGGGGCACCAGGCTAGTCTTGAATTTTGTCCTAGCAAGGAGACCGGATTATCCTGGGTTAGCTGCCTAGGGGTGGGCTGAGTGCTGCTTCTGCTGTGGCTCAGTGCTGGATGGGAGAAGCAGTGGTTGTTCTGGAAGCAGACATGCAGACTGGCCGCAGAGGACACAGGGAAAGTGTGAGGAGTGGTGTGGGCAGAGAAGCTTCAACAGCCATGGACCCGGCACGGACCCGGCTTCAAAGAAGAGGAGCTAAATTTAACACAAACGGCAGATGTGGTGGCACAGGCCTGTAATTCCAGCATTAGGGAGGCTGAGGCAAGAGGATCTCTGTGAGGTTGAGGCCAGCCTGGGCCTCATAGTGAGTTCAAGACCAGCCTGGACTACATAGCAAGAGCTTATCTTGAATGAGTGAATGAATGAATAAAATTTTAACATACAATTAAATCCCAAAGTCTTCAATAATATATATTTACCAGAAGAAGGAGAATAAGATGAATAGAGTTTAACTTCTGACCTAGAAGGCTGTTTTGTTTCCTTTGCCCCAGAAATTTTATATTTGTGTTCTCTGTAGAGACACAATAGTTCTATCACTGAATCTTTGTAAAAACAAAAACAAAAAACCAACCAACCAACAAATGAAAACTCCACTATTTCATAACGAAAGCCAAGATTGTGCTAATTAAAGAAGAATCTAACATGAAGCCAAGTTATGTTTTTTGTTTTGTTTTTGTTTTGCTTTCTGTCTTCTTGAGACAGGGTTTTACTATTCAGTTCAGGCTGCCTTGAACTTACTTTATAGCCCAGGGTGACCTCAAACTTGCAGCAATCTTTCTGCCTCAGCCTCCCAAGTGCTGGAATTACAAGTACTGCCTATCACACTTGGTACTTCCTTTTTTTTGAGATAGGGGCTCACTATGTAGTCCAGGGTAACCTGGAACCTACAATGATCCCCGTCTCAGCCTCCTGAGTGCTGGGATTACAAGTGTGCACCATCATTCCAGTTCTTTTTTTTTTTTTTCTTTTAGTGCAGTAGGATGCAAAGTATAGTGGTGCACATTTATAATCCTAGCATGTGGGAGGTTGAGGCAGGAGGGTCACAAGTTTGAGGACAATTTGAGTAGGATTCTATCTTAAATGACAACAAAGGGGTAGGGGAATCTTCTATACTTCATCTGTTCCAACAAGGCTTAATTTTTGACCAAACTGAGGTTTGACAATACCTTCACATTCCTTAGTAAGTTAAACTCATTAAACTCCTTTAAAAAATTGACAAAAGGACAGTGAAAATCCATATTAAGAAAGTTGAGGCAGGCTCCTAAGTAACTATCAGAGGATAAAAAGAATTTTGATTTCTTTGTTTCAACTCAACACAACAGAAAAAAAAAACCCAGCCAAAGTCGAACTGATTATACATACTGATTATATATATTGTATTAATTGTATTGTATTAATTTGGACATGATTAGAAGTGTTCAGTGGCAGTGCACTCAGGTGGCTCTATTTGTATTTCTTTGCCTGTTTCTAATAAAGACAGCTTCTGGAAGGCTGAAGCTTGAGGACTGCAAGTTCCAGCCTGTACAATTTAGTAATTTAGTGAGACTATTTCAAAATAATTCCTATCCTTCAGCAGTGCCTTTAAAACGCATGAGACACACACACACACACACACACACACACACACACACACCTTGCTCATGTATCATTTGAAATGTGCTACTTTAAATATTTATTAATTTTTAAAAAATTTTTTTTGAGACAAGGTCTCACTATGCAGTTTAGGCTGAACTTTAACTCGATTTGCAGCCCAGGCTGGCCTCAAATTTACTTCTATCCTCCTGCCTCAGCCTTCTGAGTGCTGGAATTACAGCAATGCATCACCATACTCAGCCTAAATATTTATTAATTTAAAGCATTTATTGAGTATCTACTAAGTGTCAGACATTGTTCTAGGCTTTGCAACTGCAAACAATAAGATTCCTGCCCTTGTGGGGCTTACAAACAAGAAACAAAAAACTCACCAAAATATATCTACTAGCGATAAGTGGCATAAAGGAAAAACACGCAGTTGGGGTTGTAGGTCAGTTGTAGAGTGTGCCCAAGGTCCTGGGTTCAATTTTCAGCACACATACATGAGTCAGGCATGGTGGTACACATCTGTAATACCAGCACTGGAGAGGTTGAGGCAAGAGGGTCACCATAAGTTCAAGGCCAGCCTGGGCTACATAGGGAGACCCTGTCTTAAAAAAATTAGGTCAAAGGTATTGTGGCTTTCCTCATAGCCCAC
The DNA here is from genome assembly GCA_004027455.1 of Hydrochoerus hydrochaeris. Lineage (NCBI taxonomy): Eukaryota > Metazoa > Chordata > Mammalia > Rodentia > Hydrochaeridae > Hydrochoerus > Hydrochoerus hydrochaeris. The sequence continues at coordinate 111,357 of PVLA01005592.1, forward strand.
CTACTTTGCTTTCTCCAGGGTGTTCTGTTCTCCTTTCTCTCTTTCTCTGTCTCTCTCTCTCTCTCTGTGTGCCTGTGTGTCTGTCTGTCTCTCTTTTCCTGAGACAGTCTTGCTATGTAGCACAGACTAGCCTTGAACTTGCTTATGTAGCCTAGGCTGCCCTCAAACTCACTTTGATCCTCCTGCCTCAGCCTCCCAAGTGCTGGGATTACAGGCATATGCCACCACACCTGGCTCTGAGTTATTCTTTTTTTTTTTTTTTGCTTTTTTCCGGTACCAGGGATCAAACTCACAACCTCAGGCTTGCAAAGCAAGTGCTTATGCTGCTGAGCTAAATCCCCAGCCCCTCCAGGTTATTCTTTTATGTTGCTTTTTCCTCTTTACTTGGCCCTAACTTGCTCTGCAGAGCCAGTTTCTCCCTCACTCTTCACTTTTACTTTTTTAAATCAACTTTGCCACTGCTTAAAATATTGGGGGTGGAAATGAGAGCCAAGAAGCCAAGGACAATGTGTGTGTGTGTGTGTGTGTGTGTGTGTGGTTAAATCTTTAATTTTGAGAATTTTGAGCCAAGGTCTTATTAAAATTGCCCATCTGAACTTGAACTTGTGATCCCCCTGTAGAGCCACCCAAGTGGCTGGGGTTGTAGGCATGCACACCATGCTCAGTGCTTGGCTGAGCTGCTCCACTGTGTGGGGGCCTCCCGGGAGGAGGTAGCCCAGCAAGGGAGCGAGAGAGGACCCTGACAGAAGCCTGCAGCAGAAGAGTGGGGGAAAGGGCAGATGTCCTGGCTATTGAACTCCAACCTGACCCTCTTAGCTGTCAGTGGAAACTTGGATTCTCTTAGTGCCACAGAACCTCACAGTTATGGACTGATTGATTCATTCATTCATTCATTTTGTGGTACTGAGGATTGAACACAGGGCCTTTGCACTGTATCTCCAGCCCTTTAAAAAAGTATTAAATTGAGACAAATGCCAGGTCTGGTGGCACACACCTGTAATTCCAGCATTCAGGAAGTTGAGACAGGAGGATCACTGTAAGTCTCAGGCAGGAGGATTGAAGTGAGTTTGCGGCTAGTCCGGGCTACATAAGCAAGTTCAAAACCAGCCTACACTACATAATGAGATTCTGTCTCAAAAAGAAACAAACAAGTGAAAAACATAATATTTTGAGACAGCATCTTTTTAAGTCACTGAATTGCCAAGGCTGGGCTCAAACTTGCAACACCTCTGCCTCATCCCTAGAATACTGGGATCTAGACATGTGCCGCATTCCTGGGTACAGTAGATTATTATTATTATTATTGCTTTGAGGTTTTTTGTTTTTTTTTTTGGTACTGTGTTACTATGTAACTTAGGTTGGCCTTAACTTGAGATCCTTCTGCTTCAGCCTCTTAAATGCTGGGATTATAGGTATAAGCAACAACATCTCTACTCTATTTTTTATGTTTTTGTGTTGAAGATTGAACCTAGGGTCTTGAACATGTTGGGCAAGTGCTCAAACAATGAGCTACACTCTAGACCTTTTTTATTTTAAGACAAAGTGTCACTAAGTTACCCAGGCTGGTCTTGAACTTGGAATCCCTGCCTCCTGGGTAGCATGGCCCCTAAATCCAGCTGATTCTACTTATTTTGTTTTTAAGTTTTTTTTTTTTACAGTTCTCAGGAGCAAACCCAGGGGCACTGTACCTTTCAGCAGTATCTCCAGCCCTTTTATTTTAAGACAAGTTCTTACTAAGTTGCTCAGCTGGGCTCAAACTTGTGATCTTCCTGCCTCATCCTTGCTTAGTCAAATTCATAGAGACAGAAAGAATGGTGATTACAAAGGACTGGGTGGAGGGAGTGCTGAGAAAGTAGTGTCAGACAAGAACGAGATTAAGTTTGGGAGCATGAAAAAGTTATGGAGATGAATGGTGGTGACAGTTGAACAATAACATGAATGTACTTAAATGCCACTGCATTGTGTGTTTAAAAATAGTTAAGATGGAAACTGTTATGTATGTTTTACTCACACAGAAAAGTAGCTTATGTTGACAAAGGTAAAGCAGGGATTATCAGGATCCCTGACTTGAAACTGTACTACAAAGTTATTGTGATAAAAACAGCACATAGAAAGAAAGAAAGAAAGAAAGAAAGAAAGAAAGAAAGAAAGAAAAAAGAAACTCCCCAAACAACAACAACAACAACAACAAAATCCAGCATGGGGCCAGGGATGTAGCTTAGTGGCACAAGTGCCTGTCTGGCAAGTACAAGGTCCTGCGTTCCATTCCTGCTACCAACAAAACAAAACAAACAAATAAATAAACAAACAAAAACAGCTGGGTATGATGGTGTATGCCTGTACTCTCAGCACTTGGGAGGCTGAAGCAGGAGGATCGGTGCAAGTTCCAGACCAGCCTGGGCTACAAAGTGAGCTCAAAATCAGCCTGAACTGCATAGAGAGACCCTGTCTCAAAAAGACCAAAACAAAACAAAACAAAACACCCTGCATGGTACTGGCAAAAAAAGACCTGAGGTTCAATAGATTAGAAGATGCAGAAACTACTCCAAACACACTCAGACACCTTATCTTTGACAAAGGAGCCAAACACCTTCACTGGAAGAAAGTGCTGGAAAAACTGGCTTTCTACATGCCAAAGATTAAGACTAGATCCATATCTTTTACCAACCACTAAACTAAAATCAAAATGGATCAAAGATCTAAATATTAAAACAGAAACACTAAATCTGCTCAAAGATAGAACTCATGAAGACATGGGTGTAGGTGAAAATTTTATTAATAAAACCTCAATTACACTGGAAATATCACAAAAATTCAACAACTGGGATCTCATCTTATCAAAAAGCTTTGCACAGCACAAGAAACCACCAACAGAGTGAAGAGACAACACTCAGTGTGGGAAAAATGTTTGCCAGCTGTTCCTCAGACAAAGGACTACTATCTAGGATGTATAAAGAACTTAAAAAAAAAAGACCTCCCCCAAATTTTAAAGACCCAGTCCAAAAATGGGCATCTGAAATGAACAGACACTTCTTAGATGAAGAAGTAGAAATGATAAATAAATATATGAAAAAAATGTTTAACATCACTGGTTGAGAGAAGCAAATTAAAACAATGTTGAAATTCCATCTCACCCTGGAAAGAATGGCTGTTATCAAGAAATCAACCAGTTGGGCTGGGGATTTAGCTCAGTGGGGCAAGCACCTGCCTGGCAAGCACAAGGTTGTGAATTGATCCCCGTTTCAAAAAAAAAAAAAAAATAGAAATCAACCAATAACAAATGCTGGAGAGGCTGTAGGGGAAAAGGAACCTTCTCCACTGTCCATGGGAGTGTAGACTGGTGAAGCCATTGGAAATCAGTGTGAAGATTCATCAAAAAACTAGAACTAAAAGTCCCATTGGACCCAGCTTTTCCCCTTCTTGGTATCTTCCTGAAAGAATTAAAAGCATCATGCCACAGTGATATATGCATACCCATGTTTACAGCAGCAAACTTTGTAATAGCTAACTCTTAAAAACAGCCCAGTCCATCAACTGACAAATGGAAAAAGGTGTATTTTTATACAATGGAGTACTACTCTGCCATAAAGGATAAGCTTGAGACATTTCTAGATGAATGAATGCATCTTGCGACCACACACTTAAGTGAAATACATTGGACCCACATTTATAAATACCACACAGTTTCTCTGATGTGAGAAACCAAGGATGTATAGTATATACTGTGAAACAGGAAGAAAATGTTGAAATGAGAAAGGAAATCAGGCAGTGAGGAGGTGGAAAGGAAGGAAGGGAAAAGAAAAAACATGAGGAAAGGAGAACATGGAAACAAAGTTTTTGTAAATGAGAAGACAAGTTGGAGGGAAGGGAGAGGACTGGGAATAAAAGAAATGAGATATATCATGTCTAAAGAAAAAAGATATATAACGTACAGATATAGATTCCTTACAATAAATGTGATCATTATGCATATCTAAAATGTACCAATAAACAATTAATTAAAAAAAAAAGTAGCCCAAGAACAGAAAGTAGATTAGTGGTCACCAGGGAGAACAGGGATTGAGTGCTCACAGCAATTGCATTTGGAATGAAGAAAATGTTTTAAAATTTTACGCTGGTGCACCTGCAGACCACAATGTTAAGTGAAATAAATCAGACACATAAACTTAAAACCTCACAGTTTCTCTTATGTGAGAAACTCAAAGTATAAATAAAAAGCAAAATAAAAGATAATAAGAAGTAGGGAGCTAGATCTTTCTCAAATGAGAAGAGATCAAGAGATGGAGAGAGAGGAGGAATAGCGATGAAAAGAGCAATTAAAAGTGATGTGTAGCCCGGTTTGTGATACATTCCTGTAATCCCAGCACTCAGGAGGCTAAGGCTGGAGGGTCACTGCGAGTTCAAGGTCGGCCTGAATTACACAGTGAGACACTATCTGCAAAGAAAAAAAAAAAAAAGTATTATGTACGTGTACCAACTCCACACAAAGAATGTAAACTGTATGTACTGCAAATACGTACTAATAAAAAATGAGAGGAAAAAATAAAATTTTACTATACTGACAGTTGTGCAACTCTGTGAATAAACTTTAAAAAAAAAATCACTGAAATCCTAGGCACTGTGGCACATACCTACAATTCCAGCTCCTCAGGAGGCTGAAGCAGGAGGATCACTATGTAGAGCCCAGCTTGAGTAACTAAGCAACTTAGCAAGACCTTGTCTCAAAAGGAAAAATAAAAAACAGCTGGACAGTGAGGATGCAGCTCAGTGCCCAGGACCCTGGGTTCAATCTCTTAACTTGAAAAAATTAAAAATTCAAGTTAAACATGCTTAGGAAATATCCTACGTAAACAAATTCTCTCCATTTGTTTTTAGTCTCCTCCTCTCTTCCTGACCTTCATTTATCTGAACATTCGCAACACTCACGATATGAGTTTATCCTTGTCAAACCTGGTATTGTTGAAGATTCTGCTAATGACGAAAGCCCTTGGAGGAGTGGGGAAAGGAAATGAGCGAGATCATCCAGGAATAACATGCTGTGTTATAAAGTGGCGTAATAATATTGCCCAATGAAGTGAGATCAAAGGGTCTAGTGAGGCCTGGAAAGATGAAACTTGAAAACTAGAGACTCACAGACCATCCCAAAATCTGAATGGAAGCTATAATTTTCAGGCTTAATTTCAACTTTAGGTCTATTTCTTTATCTTTTCACTTCTTAGTTTTATTTTATTTTTGGTGCTAGAGATGGAACCCAGGGCCTGAGCATCTTAGGCTTGTGTTCTACCACTGAAAGACACCCCCATCCTGTCTCATTATCTTATCTCTACAAGCAGGGCTTGGCTGTCCAGTGTGTGCAATGGGGACACCTTTTCTCTAGCCTTACAATTGCATTTCGGGACAACCAGTTTCACAATTTTCATCTGACTGGTTCTAACAGTCCCTTTCTTGTTGTCTTTTTCAGACAAAATTTAACTATGCAGTTCATGCTGGCCTTGAGCTCACTTTGTAGCTCAGGCTGATCTCGATCTTGCAACAATTCTCCTGCCTCAGCCTCCCGAGTGCTGAGATTAGAGGCATGCGCTACCATGCCTCGCTGATTCCAATGGTCCTGAGAGAGATAAACAAAACATCTAAAGCCACCAGATTATTAAAAATCAGCTTCTCACCTTTTTTTTGGGATTTTGTAAGGCATCTTATTTAAAAAAAAAAAAGCTAGAGAGGGAGCTAACTTTCAAAAACTTCATCTGTAATTGTGATCATCACTGAAAAGGGCTACTAATTCTTTCCTCCCTGTGTGCCGTCATTTGCCAAGTGACTCTGCAGCTTGTCCCATCAATAGATGGGGTCTATTTTCCACCCCTCAAATCTGGACATGGCCACATGTCTTGCTTTGACTAATCTGATACCTATTAGAAAAATGGACACAAGGAGAAACCTGAAAAAGTGCCCAGGCATGGGGCTTGCCTTACCTTGCTGGTGGTAGACTCCCACTAGGTAAGTAGGCCCAGGCTCATCCACTGAATGACTAGAAATGTGTGGCCAAGTTGCCCCTAAAATCCCAGCTGACAAAGAAACAATTACCAGATAATGGGATGTGATGTTGCACATCTGTAATCCCAGCACTTGGAAGGTTGAGGCAGGAGAACTCCTGTGGGTTCAAGGCCAGCCTGAACTACAATGCAAGATCAAAAAACAAAACAAAACAAAACAAAAAACAAACAAACAAAAACCAGAAAAGAAAAAAGAAAGAAGAAGCTAGGCATGGTGGCATACACCTGTAATTTCAGTTGAGGCAGGAGGCTGACTCTAGAGGCTGAGGCTGGAAGATCACTGCAGCTTTGAGGCTGGCCTGGGCTCCACAGTGAGACTTTGTGGGGGAAAAAAAAGGGGAGCTAGGGCATATATAGGTCAGTGGCACAGCACCAACTTGGCAAGTGCAGGGTCCTGGGTTAGATTCCCAGTATTAAAAAAAAAGGAGTGAGAGAAGACAATGAGGAGGAAGAGGAAGATGAAGAAGAGGAAGAGGAAAAAAACAACTACCAGGTAAATTGGTGAGGCCATTCTAGCCTATTGAAACCTGTGTCTAGGAGATATGGAGACTTCATCAATGTACTTATTAGCATATAAAAAGTCACTCATCTCTGGAGATTTCAAGGATTTTTGAAAACTTGCATGTCCTGTCAGAGACCAAACACCTATTTCACAAGCAGCACACCTGGCCCCTGCCCAGAAGATGCAGTTGGCCTCCAACTGTGAGGTGAAAATGTCTTTAGACATTGCAGATGTCTTGGTTAGAGGGCAAAATTCCTTTCTCCCATGGAGAATTACATTCAACTCATTGTGTAGAAGGCATGGAGAGCAGAGTCTGCACATTGCAAATGCTCTGCTCTGCAAGGCTCTGCAGTTTCTCCATTCTCCTCCGGCCCTGGCCCACCTTGTGGAAAGGTGGACTTTTGGTTAGAGGGGAGCCTGAATGAGGCAATGAGTACTGTTTAGCCCATATCTGATTCAAGTTCACAAGACTCCAAGGCCCTGTTCTGAGAACAGAGGACAACCCTGGCAGTATTAAGGACAGGCCAACCCTCTGGCATTCTAACAGGATCTCCTGGGACGGGCTGAGTCGCATGTAGCCACTTTAACCCCTTCCTGCATTTTCTAAACTTGCACACTTCAAATCTTCAGCTTTCTCTGCTGCTTCTGTGGCCCCGAAACTACAGCCCACCCACAAAATTCACCCCTCTTCCTCAAACAGGGGTAAATAAAAACAAAAGGAGAGGAGGACAAGCAAAAGTCTGGGTTTCTTTAAATTTCTGGCCCTGAACAGTACAAGTATTTCCAATGAGAAATAAAGAATTTTCTTCTATCTTAACTGGCATCAAGCTTTTGCCTTGTGAATAATGTCACTGGATTATTACGCTGTCCCACAAGGTAAAGTGAAACAAGCAACTTAACACCCAGAAGTGTGCTTGTTTGGGGGCAGCTGCCTTATTTATTTATTTATTTATTTATTTATTTATTTATTTATTTACTGGTATTCGGGATCAAACTCAGACCTTACACTGAGCCCCTGAGCTAAATACCTGGCCCTAATGCCTTATTTATTCATTGGTACCGGGGATCAAACTCATGACCTTGCACTTGCCAAGAAGGCATTTATGCCACTGAGCTAAACCCCTGGCCACCCTAATGCCTTATTTAAAAATTTTGCAAATAATGTTGCTCTGTTCCTTAATGTTTGTCACACTACCTTCATTTTTTTTTTTTTTGTCTGAAGGTCTCACTATGTAGTTCAGGCTGGCCTTCAGCTCACTTTGTAACCTAGGCTGGTCTCGAACTTGTAATGGTTCTCCTGCCTCAACCTTCTGAGTGCTGAGATTACAGGCATGTGCCCACATGCTTGTCTTTTTTTTTTTTTTTTAAACTATGGTAAAGTTGCTACTTTACATGCAAGGTATAAAAATACTGTCTCCTGGAAGCCCCATGCCATATGTTTTTCCTTTTTATTGCCTTTTAGTCTTTTGGGACTCCTGGAATGTCCACAGAGATTAGCCTCTAAGAATCCTGAGATACTACAGTAAGGGAAAAAAAGACTATTGGTTTAATTAGCCATGGTCTCATTTTCAAAATTATATCTGGGTTGATTTTTTTTAAAATGAAGATTGTCTATGCAAAAACCTGAAGAGGAGGGATTTTGAGGAGTATAAGTTAGTTTTGATTTGAATTAATATTCATGGTTTAGAAAGTGAAATCAAAAGCATTGAGTGAATAACATATCATCATACACTAAACATGTGAAAATGTGTGAGTGAAGCAAGTTGAAAAGAAATGATTGCAGAAAGATGAATTGCTGGGAATAGAGGATCATGTGATGTGCGCTGTTGTAGTTAGCGATAGCAAATCACTCTTTGCATATTTTGCCTAGCATGGCCCTGTTAGGTTGTCCTCTCCAAGTCTGAAAACTTGATTAATCATTGAAGTAAAGAAAATTAACAGGCTACCAAAAGTACTGTGTGGCATGCTGGGGGGTCACTGAAAAGCACACACTAAGTAAAGTCTCCATAGAACTAAATTCCTAAGTCTGAAAGTCTTCTCTCCAATCCCTATCCCCGCCTTTCTTTGTCTTTTTGAGACAGGGCCTCACTATGCAGTTCGGGCTGGCCTTGAGCGCACTTGGTAGCCCAGGCTGGTCTCGAACTTGCTACAATCCTTTTGCCTCAGCCTCCTGAGTGCTGGGATTATGTGTGTGCACCACCATGCCCAGATTTTTTTTTTTTTTTTTTTGAGACAGTCTTGCTATGTAGTTGAGGCTGGCTTTGAACTTACTTTGTAGCTCACTCTTGCCTTGAACTCACAGAGATTCCTCCTGCCTCAGCTTCCCAAATGCTGGCCTTAGAGGCACACACCACCACAACCCGTGACTTGTACAAGTCTTTCCCCATATGCTTTCTCACCACATATTTTTGCTTCATTTCTGAAATATTTGTTGATCAGAGGTATTTTTAAGGTTGTTAGCAGTCCTTTTTGGCTACCAAACATAATATCCTTCATTGCCTTTGATGACAACTCTCCTGAGGCACTTGTGAGCTCTGTTTAGCTGGCTGCCTCAAAATCATACAGAGTAGAGGGAGCATTCACAATTTTAAATTCTAAAAACCAAGACAGCAGGCTGGGGATATAGCTCAGTGGTACAAGTGCCTGGCTGGCAAGTATGAAGTCATTAGTTTGATCCCCAGTACAAAAAAAAAAAAAAAAAATCCAAAAAGCAAAACCAAAGCAGCCAGGTGTGGTGGCACATGTCTGTAATTCCAGTACTCAGGAGGCTGAAGCAGGAGGGTTTGAGTCTGAGAGGCCAGGAGGAGTTTAACAGGCTGTCTCAAGAAACAAAGCAAACCCCCCAAAAGAACATCAGATGCCTATGAATATCATAGAAAATGCATTTTTGTGGTCCTCTGTATTAGTTATCTATTACTGCATAACTAACTGCCTCAAAGTTCAGTAGCATAAAGCAATACAAGGGTTAGGAACCCAGGTAGTTGTTATTAGCTCAGGGTCCTTAACAGCACAGAATAAGATATAGGTCAACACAATAATTATTTGTTTGAGACAGAGTCTCATTATGTATTCCAGGCTGGCCTTGAACTTGCAGCAATCCTTCTGCCTCAGTCTCTTGAGTATTGATTTCAGGCATCTGCCACCACGCCTGGCTCAGAGCTGTAGTCAGATGGAGGCTTGGTAGGGATTTATGGCCTTCCAACCTCACCTTTTTTTTTCTTCAAGTCCATTTTATTTCATTTAATACCTAGACTCTCACACACCAGGGTTTTGTTTTGTTTTTTGGTACTGGAGATCAAATTTACAACCTAGCGCTTGCCATGCAAGCTGAACTAAATCCCTGGCCAAGTCCATTATATTTGAGAGAGAGAGTGAGAGACAGAGAGAGAGAAGAGAAAAAGTAGAGAGAGAGAGAGAGAGAGAGAGAGAGAACAAAATTTCAAAACATGTTAATCAGGAGGCAACATTGGTACATACATTGCACATTGTCATTCCCAAATCATTCACCCAGAGCACAAGACATCTGCCTTCAACTGTCCAAACAATACCAGCACAAATCTTTCTCTTCAATGAATTCAGAGAAATCAGTAGTATAACTATCTTAACAGTCTTTTTAAAATACGTATACATAATGTTGTTTCAGCTTCTCACACTAGTAAGACAACACAATATTTATGCATGCATGTCTGATTTCACTCAAGTTGCATCCATTTAGCTGTAAAAGTTTCCAGTTTATCTTTCTTTGTGGCTGAGTAGTACTCTATTGTATAAAGTACCATATCTTTTTAATCCATTCCTCGGTGGATGGGCATTTAGGTTGTTTCCAAGATCAATTATAAATTGTGCTGCTACGAACATGAGTGCACATATATTGCTGTGGTATGATGTTTTTAATTCTTCTGGGAATATTCAGAAGGGGAATAGCTGGATCAAAGGGAACCTCCAATCCTAGTTTTTTGAGGAATCTCCACACTGATTTCCACAGTGGTTGCACCAGTCTACACTCCCACCAACAGTGGAGAAAACTTCCTTTTCCCCACAGCCCCTCAAGCACTTGTTACTGGTTGAGTTCTTGATAATAGACATTCTTTCCAGGGTGAGATGGAATCTCAGTGTTATAATTTGTATTTCTCGAATGACCAGCAAAGTTGAACATTTTTTCACAGATTTACTTGCTGAGTAGTGTACTCGTCATCTGAGTAGTGTGTATTTATCTCAGATGCCCATGTTTGGATTGGGTCTTTAAATTTGGGAGGACTGATTTTTTTCTGCGTACTTTATAAATTCTCAATAGTAATCCTTTGTCTGAGGAGCAGCTGGCAAATGTTTTCTCCCACATGGTGGGTTATCTCTTCACTGTGTTTTCTCCTGTTTTGCAAAAGCTTTTCTTTTTTATTTATTTATTTTTATTTTTTTAACTTTATTTAAAGAGAGGGGGAAAAATAAAGCAAAACAGAAAAAACGGTAGAAACAATACAGAATTTCAAAAAAAAAAAAAAAAACAAACCAGTAAGAAATCACTAGTTGATACATTACATATTGTCTTCCTGGATGTAGTTGTTCAAGTTACAAGATCAAAGCATACAAAGTGGACATTCAAACAGTGAGGCTGCAAACAGCTCCATTCTCTGATCCAACAAAAACTTAGCAACATAATTATCAATCCTACACCCTTAAATATATAGGCAGTTATACCTTTTAGAGCACTTGCTTTTCCTCCTTTTTTTTTAAGTCCATTATCTGTTTAGTTATATCATGTTTCAGGTTGCTCAGTACCTTGCTGATCTGTTTTGTTGTTGTTATTTTTTTAATTTTTTATTTTAATTTTATTTATTTCTTTTATTTTGAAGGTAGTAAAATACAGCAGAACAAGACAGGACATAGCCAACTGGGGCATTGCAGTAAAATTGGCACGGAACCTCACAGCAGGCCACTAGGACAAAAGCAATAGGCACAATAGTACATCTGGTTTTCTTCACAATAGTTCCTTCAATCAGGCAAAGCAATATCAAAGGAAATATTGAAATTACAAGAACAGAATATTGAATAGAGCAATATCGTTGATCAAAACAAAGATAAAAATATTTGCCCTCAAAGAGATGGCAGAAGGAAATCCCCCTTATTTGCTATATCGCATATAGTCAAACTCTCAAGACATGCTCAGATCTCCAGCTCTCACTTGCTGGCGGGGGTGGGAGTGTAGATGTTTGCTTCTTAGCCCACGCTGGTAGGTTCACAGCAGCCCACCACAGGGGTGAACTGGCTGCCTGTTTTCCCAGCACCCCAAGGTCCAACATGGCATGTCGCAGGTCTCAGGAAACGCTGATAATCGTTCTTGCCCTGGGGCGGCCGTGGGTTGCCAGGCCACAGCCACTTACCAGTGCAAAAGCTTTTCAATAGGATGAGATTCCCGTTGTTGATTATTTATGATAGTTCCTGTGTGAATAGGGATTTGTTCATAAAGTCTGCCTACATCAATGTTTTTGAGTTTTACCTACTCTATCTTCTAGAAGATTTAATGTCTCTGTTTTAGTGTGTGTGTGTGTGTGTGTGTGTGTGCGTGTGTGTGTGCCTGGAATCAAACTTGCGACCTTACGCTTGCCAAGCAGGCGCTTATGCTGCGGAGCTAAATCCCAGGCCCAATGTTTCTGTTTTAATATTAAGATCTTTGATCTATTCTGATTTTAGATTAGTTCATGGTGAAAGATATGGGTCTACTTTTTATCTTTGGCATGTGCAGAGCCAGTGTTTCTTCCAGTGAATGTATTTAGCACCTTTGTCAACGATAAAGTGACTTAGTGTGTCTGGAGTTGTTTCTGTATCTTCTAATCTGTTGCATTGATCTTTGGATTTTTTTTTTTTGTACCAAACTTTTTATCACAGTAGCTTTATAGTATAATTTCAAGTCAGGGATTGTGATGGCCCTTGTCTTTCCTTTGTTGCCCAGGACTGCCTTTGCTATTCTAGGTCTCTTCTGGTTCCAGATTAATTTTCTGATTGTTTTCTCTAATTCTGTGAGATACACTATTGGAATTTTTATTGGGATTACACTGAATCTGTATAACAGTTTTGGAAGTATGGCCATTTTCACTATATTGGTTCTTCCAACTCAAAAGCATGGGATATCTCTCTACTTTCCAATATCCTCTTCAATATCCTTTTTCAGTAGTTTTCAATATAGAGGTCTTTTACATCCTTTGTTACATTGATGTTAGGCATTGCTTTTCTTTCCTTTTTTTTTTTTTTTTTTTTTTTCTTTTTGAGACAGGGTCTCACTATGCAGTTCAGGCTGGCCTTGGGCTCACTTTGTAGCCCGGGCTGGTCTTGAACTTGGTCTCCTGCCTCAGCCTCCCAAGTGCTAGGATTACAGGCATTTCATTTTTTGGATGCTATTGTGAAAGCTGTTTCTCTGTTTTTTCTCTCAGTGAGTTTCTTATTTGTGTACAGGAAGACAGGAAGGCTTTTATTTATTTATTTTTTGGACACGGTCTCACTATGCAGTTTAGGCTGGACTTGAGCTCACTCTGCAGCCCAGGCTGGTCTCAAAGTTGCAAAGATCCTCCTGCCTCAGCCTCCCAAGTGCTGGGATTACAAGTATGTACCATCATGCCCAGTTTAAGGCTATTGATTTTTGAGTGTTGACTTTGTATCCAGCTAATGTTACTGAATTTGCTTATTAAATCTAGTAGTCTTTTGGTGGAGTATTTGGGGTCTTCTATGTAGCACATCATGTCATCTGCAAATGATAGTTAAAATTCTTTTTCCTATTTTATTCCTTTTCTTTCTTTCTCTTGTCTTAATTTCTCCAGCTAAAGGACTATCTTCCAATTTCATTCACATTGTTCTTGGAAGTCAACTCACTTCCTTTCCAAACCCTGCCATGTGGGCCTCCCAATAGCTCACAATTTGTAAGCTAGCTTTCATCCAAGCAAATGGGAATCCAAAACAGGAGCCAGTCCTTGTGCCCTAATCTTTGAATTGAAATCCATAATCCCTATCCCCCAACTTTTATGTTTTTTTTTTTTGAGACAGGGTCTATGTATCCCAGGCTGGTCTAGAACTCACAAAAATCCTCTTGTCTCAGCCTCCTGAGTGCTGGAATTACAAGCCTGTGCCACCATGCGTCACCAACAACTTTTAGTGAGAAAAATTATAAGGCCCAGCTCTTACTCAGGTGCAGTGGATTCCACAGGTGTAATGGTTGATTCATTGTGTCAATTTGAGTTTAACTAAGAGACTTGGGGAGGGGGGAGGAAGGGGGGCAGGGTCCTCACTTTGTAAACATCCCATACAGTGCAAAAGGAAGGCAGGGAGAAGGTGTGAGTGATACAGAGGGTTGGGGGATGGGTAGCCTGCTTAAAATATAAGGGAAGAAAAGAGGCTCAATGTTCCCTCTTTTGTGCTTGCTGCTTTTGCTGTCTTCTGCTGCCTTGAACTGTTACTCCTCTGCCACACCAGGGCTACTTGGAGCCCTTGGAGCCAGCTGATTATGGACTGAAACCTCTACAAATTTTGAACTAAATAAACTTTTCCTTCCTTAATTTTGGGTCTCAGGTATTTGTCTCAGTGATGAGAGAAAAGTAACTAACACAACAGAGTTTGGACATAAGCAGGCGTGGGCTATTTTGAGGCTGCCTGCCATACATTATACTGGTATCTCCTTCCTGTCTTTCCTTGTTGCCTCTTCTCCCTTTCTTTCTTACACTGGGGATTGAGACTAGCCCAGGGCTACTTAAACCTGTGCTCCACCACTGAGCTACATCCCCTGACATTTTGGTATAATGTAAAGCCCTCTGGTGTTAAAGTGGCAGTTAACCACATTTTCAGAAGTCTGGAATTTAGGTGAAGGACTTGTAAAAAAAGATTCCTTGGTTTGGGCTAGTGATCCTCCCTCCAGAAAGAAAAGAGGGAAAAGTAAAATATAAAGTTAATAGAAGTTCTCTTGACTTCCTTTTTAATGAAAAACAGATATCAAATTTTGTGATAAATATTTACATATACCAGCCAGGGGTGGTGGTATACTCCTACAATGCCAGTACTCATGAGGCTGAGGATCACAGAGTTCAAGTCCAGCTGCACTACAAAGCAAGACCCTGTCCAAAAAAAAAAAAAAAAAAAGAGTTTGATGGTAAGAAGCTTAAAATAACACCAGGGCTGGGGGTTTAGCTCAGCAGCATAAGTGTCCGGCTGGCAACTGCAAAGTCATGCATTTGACCCTTGGTACCAAAAAACCCCCCCAAGAAACAAAACAACAACAACAAAAAAACACCAAACATGATAGCATATACCTGTAATCCCATCCTTTTGGGAGGCTGTGGCAGGAGGATTACAAGTTCAAGTTCAACCTTCGCAGTGTAAGGAAATGCTGTTCAAAACAAAAAATAAAAAGAGCTGGCAATGTAGTCCTGGGTTCAATCCCCAGTACCACATACAAAAAAGTTAAAAGTAAGATTACCACACCACCCAGAATTCCATTGTAGGAACATACCCAAGAGAATGAACGTGTATGTCCCCAAGTAGACATGTGTTTACAAATGTTCACAGCAACATTATTCATACTGGCCCAAAACTTGAAACCATCAAAATGTCCACCAACTGGCAAAAAGAGACACAAAATGAACATGTCCATACAATGGGAACAATGGGATATGATTCAGCAATGATAAAGAATGAAACACTCACACGTGATGCCCCCTGAATAAACCTCAAAAACATTCTGTTAAACTGAGTGTAACTACATGCTTGTAATCCCAGCAATTTGGCAGGCTGAGGCAGGATGATGGCAAATTTCAAGTCAGCCTGGACAACTGCCACAAAGGGGGAGGGCACGGATGTAGCTTAGTGGTAGAGGAAAACAATAACAAAAAGCAGAACTAAACATTTTGCTCAATAAAAGAAGGTAAGATAGATTCAACTGTCTTCATAGGAGGCAAATCTACATATGTAAGGTAGATTAGTGGCTGCCTTGCGCTGAGAATGGGAATCAGGAGTGGCTGCAAATAGGTATAAAAGATCTCGAGAGTGATAGAAATGTTTTTAAAGTCAGTGGCACCAGTTGTGTCACTAAATTCACTGGCTCATGGAACTGTACACAAATTGGGCGAAATTCATAATATGTAAATCATGCTTCAACAAAACTTAAACTTTTTTCTTCAGTAATCATGGATTACAATTTGAGTTTTCTCAGCTGAAGTGAAATCAATTTCAGCCATGTCAGTTTCAGGACTTCTTATTCAACATCTTTTTTTTTTATCTGCTTGGACCTTCCTTGGTCCTACAACTGAATTCTGGGAGCCTGTCTCCAGATGTGGCTGTCAAATCATTAAATCGGAAGACTGTGGTTGTATTTTTATTTGGCCCTTTCCATCTCCTTGATCTTCTTTTACTTTAGTTGGAAAGTAAAGCTGATTTTTGATTTCCTAGCTTTCAAGCGTTAAGTACCAGGACCATTTTTGCCTCGCCTGGCGTTAAGTACCAGGAACATTTTTGCCTCACCCAGGACATTAATTAATTTTGACTGGGCTACTGGAGAGCTCTGGTTTCATCATTCTCCAAGGTTTTATTTATTTATTTACGGTCTTCATCTTTATCTGGAACAACTGTGCTGGCTGGCTCCCTAAGTTAAAGTAAAACTTCTACAAGGGGTCAAGGTCTGAAGTTCACATTCTTGTGAGACCTGTTCAGTCTTCACAGAGACCCCATTATCTATACGCAGCTCTACTAATCACATACATTTCCTTTTGAGTCCTTTGAATGAGGGAAAAGAAGTTCAAGTGAGGGAAAATGAGTTCAAATGAAGGTCAAATATCCGAGTTTTCTGGTTATTGTGCGGCTCGGGTTGAAATAAGAAGTGGGGAGAAAAGTTAACCACGTGGTCGTGGGTCTCAACAGTCTGGTTCAGGGACAGCCGGGGACACTTTAAGGCCAACTGTGTGCCAGGCCCTGGAACGCAAAGAAAACCACGGATGCTGTGTTCCTCGGGTATGGCAGTGTTCTAGGCGATTTACACGTCGCAAGACACACTCCCTACCCCGAAGACACTCGCTTCAAGTGGGGACAAACAAGGTCCTCCCGCGAGCCCGAGGGCCGCGCTTAAGGAACATTCTGGGGTAAGAAGCGCTCCTCCCGCGTCCTCTGAGCTAGGCAGGCCCAGAAAACTAGGACCGACACGCCCTCTCCGAAGGGCAGACCCGCCTCAAGGAGGGCGGATGCCCGCTGGGCCGGCCGCCGGGCCCTCACCCGACCCCGCGAACGCGGCCCAGCGCGGCGCCCGCTCCTCACGTGTCCCTCTCCGGCCGCCTCACGTTCTGCTTCCGCCCGACCCTTCCGACTTCCGGTAAAGAGTCCCCCCTCCCGCACTTCTGCGCCCACCTGGCGCCGTCACCCGGCACCTCGGCGAGCCCGGCCCTCGATGCGCTCGACGGACGCTGCTCCTCGGAACCCCACCACGGCTCTCGAGCCTCGCCGCCGCGCCTCAGCCAGGTGGCCCGGGCGGCGCTCGCTCTGGCGGACGGCGCGGCGCAGCGGGCGGGGCGGCGGCACGGGCCCGGGCGCATATCCCTCCGCCGCCCCTCCCCCGCCCGGCCCCGGCCCCCCGCCCTCCGCGCAGTGCTCGCCTCCTTCTGCCTCAAATTGTTTTGGTAGCAACGGCAACAGCGGCGGCGAGTCCCGGCCCGGCTCCCGGCAGCTCCTCGCTCTCGGCGGGCCTCCCCGCCCCTTCGTCGTCGTCCTTATACCCCTCGCCAGCCCGGCCGCCCCCCCCGCCGCGCTACTGCGCGCCTCCCCGCTCGGCGCCCGTGCGTCCCTGCCGCGCTCCGGCGTCTCCTCGGCGCGCCCGGCTCTCGGTTGTCCCCGCCCGGCGTGCGAGCCGGTGTATGGGCCCCTCACCATGTCACTGAAGCCCCAGCAGCAGCAGCAGCAGCCGCCCGCGGGTGCCACTGTCCGCAAGCCCAGCGGCGGCCTTCTCACATCGCCTACCGCCGCGCCGTCACCGTCCTCAGTCTCGTCATCCTCGGTCACGGCTTCCTCCTCGTCCTCGTCCTCCTCCTCTTCCTCGACGGCTGCAGGCAGCGGGCGGCCTGGCCTGGGCAGGTGGGTGTCGGTGCCCCAGCCCCCTCCCCTGCGGGCCTGGACGAGCCGGAGCCTTGCGTCCCCTCCCCCGCGGCCCACGCCACTGTCCCCGCCCAGTGACCGGCCGGCTGAGGGGGGTGGGCTGGGGTCCCCGCTCGGGTCCGGAGCTGGGGGTGGGTTGCTCTCAGGGTGGTACGGGATTCCTCGGGGATTGTCAGGCAGTGTCCAGCCCTTTGCATGCAGCGTCCCCTCCCCCCAAACGGTCAAGATGGAGGGACCGGCCCTGGCCCCCCCCATGTCAGCGTGTGCCAGGGTTCACGGGTTTCAGCGATTGTCAGCCTGGGTTCCAGCTTCTTCAGGCTTCCCGCATCTTGTGATCTCCATCGCCAGCTTACATCTAAATGTCGGAGGGATCTTTTAAGATTTTGGCTCGGTTTGCTGAAACCTGCTGATTTCCGGGTTGGGGATTGTGGGGAGTGGGGGGACAGAGTTAGGACCGCGCGTCCCTGTGCCCCCGGTGCAGAGCTCAGCTGGAATCCTTAGCGTGCGTTCTGCGTCCGCTGCCACCCCTCACTCCCTGCCCTGGAGAAGATGAAAGGACTGAGTGAGGTCGGTGGGCAGCGGCCTCCCATACCCACTCTGCTTCAACCCTAAGGCGGCGGCCGGCGAGGGCTCTGGAACTCGCGTGGAACCCCGGGACCGGTGCAGTCTCCTGCGGCGTTCCGCCCTCCCCCACCTGGGCATGGAGTGAGGAGTGCCCGACTCCCTCTCCGCCTCCCTCCTTCCTCGCCAGGTCCCCGGCGCTCAGACGGCGGCCGAGCCGCATTGCTGTTCCGAGGCCGCGGAGGAGAAGGCGCCTTTGGGTAGAGGCTGGCGATGGCCTGGCTCCGGAGATGGGGGCGGCGGCGGCAGGGAGCGGGCACGCTCGCCGAACATTTTTCCTTAACCCCCGCCCCAGTTTCTGAAATTCTTAGCAGCTAGGATTCGCCGCAAGGACACGGTGGGGTTCCTGAAGGCAAAAATGAGGGTGTTTGCTTGCGTCTTTGCCCCTTTTCCCCTTCTCATAACCCTGGTTGTGGGAAAAACTGGAGGCTCTATGTAGTCCCTGCTAAATGGGTCTGACTCCGGAGGGTGTGTTTGTGCGGGAAGGCTGGTGGGGGTGGTGTGGGGGTGGCTGTCAGTTCGTATTTCACAAACTAAGAAAATGCTTGGTTGTTAAAACGGAGAAGCAAATGCCAGTAGACTCATTCCATTGTGGCCGGTGTCCTTAACTTGGGGAGTGTCACCAGAGCTTACCAAGGGCATGCAATTTTCCCTATGCCCCGGTCCATCCGTGTTTCAGGCACTACTGTGTTTCTCTCAGGGTGAGACCTGGTTGGCAGGGCCGGTGACTAGCGACCAGTGTCCTCCTTACATAGACATCTAGGGCTTTCCATGGTGGGAAAAGGGGATTTTTCATGTACGGAGTTTTCTTTTTGGAAACACATCTTCACAGTCCATTTCCAAAGAATTTTTATCTATGGTAGAAGTAGCTACTAATAATGAGTCAGAGCTGGATTTTGAGGAATTGTGCAGCATGTAACTTCCTGGCTTTGACTTGCACCCCCGCCCCAGCCTGAAGTACTCCAAATATTACTTAGCCTAGCTAGTTCAAAAGAAATGATCATTTTCTCTGCTAGTCCATTAACATCTAAGTTACATTGTTCTGTAACCTCAGTTTCCTTTTTTTCGGTGACATTTAGTGAAAAAACAAATTTTAAAGATAATTTTGATGAAAAAGGGTACGTTTGGTTTTTTTCTTTCAAAGAATTGGGGGAAAATCTGGCAGATGTATTCAACTTTTCAAATAATTGAAAAACTCTCCTGGGGTTTTGCAAAGGAAAAGTTGCATTTAGTATCAAATTCATACATACTCCTTAGTGTCATCAACTCTTTTTAAACCTAAAAAATAGATCATAACAAAGAATTTGTTCCAGAGTAGGTTGAGTGGTCAAAGAATTTGTTCTAGAGTAGGTTGAGTGGTCAAAGATATTTGGAATGTTTTAGTGCTAAAAGTCTGTTACTTGACGCTTCACAAATACTAAAGGTTAATTTAGATTCTTTCTTGATGTAAATTCTTTTACTTGAACATAAAGTGGAGCTCTTCTGTTTGTTTTTTTTTTGCATTTTTGAAATTTTATTGGTACATTTTATATATGTAATGCTCTTTTTAAGGTTTGTTTAGTGATTCGTGGGATGTAAAGTTTTAGTTTGCACAGCTCTAGTTATAGGATTGCTTCAAGTTTTTTTTGTTTGCTTGTTTTTTTGAGACAGGGTCTCACTATGTAGTGTAGGCTGGCCTGGAACTCATAGTGATCCACATGCCTCAGCCTCCAGAGTGTTGGAATTACAGATGTATACCACCAATTTTTAATAACTTTACTGGGTTCTTTGTAAATTGGTTATAGTGTCCACACTTATTTTTTGTTCGTAGTTTAGGAGCCTGTGAGTAAGGGTCAAGAAGTGTAATACTAGTTTTGACATGTTTGAGGTAACAAAATATTCTAGGAAGTCTTGAAGTTCATGTCTGCTTTAAGTAGTATTGCACATTTGACTTGGTTTTTGTCTGTAAGTTTGTTTCAAAAGTGACTTACTCAGTTTTTAAATTTTTATTTAGTCTTTTTGAGAGGGAGTTTCTTTATACAATTCAGGCTGGCCTTGAACTCAGCAATCCTCCTGCCTCAGCCTCTGCAGGCAAGAGATTACAGGTGTGCATCACCATGCTTGGCCTATTAATTCAGTTTTTAATTATATATATTTGAAGGTGTCTATTTTAGTTTAGGAAATAACAATGTAACCACATTCTTAAATTTTGAATTTGCTTTTACCTTGGTCCTATTCTTATTTTTGCTTTTTAGTTTTTCATTTTTATGTAGTTGTAGAGATGGTATATGTTGCTTGTGGTCTGCTTTTTTCATTTTAGCATTGTATTATACATTTTTATGTTTTTATTGAACCATAACTGATCTGTTAAATGAAACTGCTGCTTCACTGTTGTGTTTTGGGTTTCTGCTTTTTGTCTTTATACAGTTGAGTGAACATCTGTTTTTTTGTACTGGGAATCGAACTCAGGATCTCACACTTGTGCTTGCCAGGAAGGCGCTGTGCCACTGAGCTGTATATCCCTAGCCCTAGCAAACATCTTTATAGTAATAGCTTTTTGCTTCAGTGTAATTATTTCCTGGGAGAAAGTTCCCAGGAGTGATTTTACTAGGTCAAAGGGCTTCAGGCATTTATGACTTGTGATAGCAGTGCCACATTCTTTAGAAGACCTAACAGTTTTCAAGGCCAACAAGGTGGTTCTTCCATAGAATAGATTATGGATTGTCAAATGCTCCTGGGGTTTTACAATGGAAAAGTTGCATTTAGTATCAAATTCATACATACATAGTTTTGCTGGTTACCTAATTTATATTTGAGTTTGAATTAGGCTATGAGAATTTAGTGAGGATACAATATATGAAGATGCTTTCAAACCTCTAGTCAATATTGCTAATGAAGAAACATGGTTCATCTGTTTTGTGGATATTTCTTTTTTTTTTTTTTTTAATACTTTTACATGGTACCAGTATCGAACATATGACCTTGCACTTGCCAGGTAGGCGCTTACACCACTGAGCTAAATCCTGACCCACTTGAAGAATTTTTTTTTTTTTTGTACCAGGGATGGAACTCACGACCTCATGCTTACCAGGCGACTTCAGGCTTGCCAGGCAGAGGCTTAGGCTGCTGAGCTAAATCCCTGGCCCCTTTGCTGATATTTCTATAAAGAAGTGCCTGAGGGGAACTGTTAAAACACTTTTTGGCCTTTCCATTTTTAACTCTCCTCTTTCGTCTAAAAGTGTTACTAGCTCTTAGCCTAAGACCAACTTATTTCTGGTTATTTTTACAGTGTGATCATTTGTATTTTTTTTACATTTTTTATTCATTTTTATGTGATTTATTTGGATTCATCATTGGTTAATTCATACCTCTTTGAGATTCCTTCTTTTTTTTTTTCTATTAAGTCATATAGTCCAGATTGGCCTTGAATTTACCATGTATAGCTCAGGCTGACCTTGACCCCATAGACCTGCTTCGACCTCTTAAGTGCTGGGATTATAAGTATGTACAGTGTACCTGTTTCTGACTCCCTATTTTTTTTTTTATAATAATGGGCTTACAACATAATTATCTTTTCTCAGCCCTAAGTAATAAAACATTATTTCTTTGGATTTATTAGGATTCAGTGATATTAGGGAGTGGAAGTCAGAGTCCTCTACAAAACACTCCACACACTTTTTTTTGGAGGGGGGGGCTCTTTTTGAGATAGGGTCTCTACACAATTCAGGCCAGCCTTGCATTTACTTTGTAGCCCAGGCTTGTCTCTAACTCACACTATTCCTCCTACATCAGTGTCCCAAGTGCTGGGATTATAGGCTTGTGCTGCTACACCTGGCTTCCCCACCGCTTTTTGAAACAGGCTCTCACTACTTAACTCAAGTTGACCTTAAATTCATTATGTAGACCCAGGCTAGCCTTGAACTCAGCCTCCCAAGTGCTGGAATTACAGGTGTGTGCCACCACTATCACCTCCCCTTTTAAAAAAAATTTCTCATACAAGATCTCTCAAAATTGCCTTGAATTTATAGTCTGTCTGCCTCAGCCTCCTGAGTTCTGGGATTACTCAGGAAATTGAGCCAGGTGGATGGCGTTGAGTTTGGGGCTAACCTGGGTTTCATAGTGAATTCAAGGCTAGTCTGGGCTATATAGTGAGTTCAAGGCCAGCATGAACTACATAGGGAGACTTTGTTTCAATCCCTCCCCACCAAAAGTAGCGGTGAGACATTCTGGACCTGAAACATCCACATTTAACACATTTATTGAGTATCTGTGTATAAGGCCCGTGTAGGTCATGAGATGTATTTATGAATAAAACAAAGAGAGTTGCTTTCTGGGAATTTAGATTGACATAGGCAGACAATAAGGCATTAAATTGGTAGTCTGTATAATGTTAGATTGGGATTGAAGGAAGGCAAATTTAGAACATAGGGAGTTTGGGAAGGGGAATTAGAGGGTATTTCATTGATGAGGAAGCAATTGAACAAAGATTTAAGAAGAGTCAAGTTTTTATCTGTTTCCTTTTTTATCTAGATTGGTCATGGCCTCCATTTGTAATTTACAAGATTTAAGCTACATGAGCCTTTGTCAAATCATTCTTTTGTGTGGGTGTGGATAAACTTTTTTTTTTTTAAAGACGGTCTTTTGTTGTTTGTTTTTTTATTTTTATTTTTTTGAGACAAAGACTTGCAGTGTAGCCCAGGCCAGCCTTCAACTCATGTCAATTCTCCTGTCTCAGCCTCCTGAGTGCTGGGATTACAGAAAGAGAGGGTTTTAATTTATTTACTTCAAATTCATTTTATTTCAAAGAGAAAAATTTCAAAACATGTCAGGGCAACAATGATAAGTCATTTGCCCAGAGCACAAGACATCTACATTTAATTGTCTGAACAATACCAGTATAAATCTTTCTCTTCAGTGAACTCAGAAATTGGTAGTATAACTATCTTAACTACACACACACACACACACACACGCACACGCACATGTCCCTATGTTTCTTTCAGCTTCTCACACTAGTGAAGATACCCAGAGTAGGAGTAACTGTGTTGAATGGGACCTCTAGTCCTAGTTTTTTGAGGAATTCTCCAACCAATAGTGGTTGGTTGCACCAGTTTACACTCCAACCAACAGTGGAGAAGGGTTTATTTTTCCCCACAGCCCCTCCAGCATTTGTTACTGGTTGATTTCTTGATAATAGCCATTCTTTCTGGGGTGAAGTGGAATCTCAGTGTTGTTTTAATTTGCCTCTCAAATGACCAGTGATGCTGAACATTTTTTTCATCTATTTGCTGTTTTTATTTCTTCATTTGAGAAGTGTGTATTCATATTAGATGCCCATTTTTGGATCCGATCTTTAAATCTGGGAGGACTGATTTTTTTTTTTTTGAGTTCTTTGTATATTCTTGATAGTAATCCTTTCTCTGAGGTACAGCTGGCAAACATATTCTCCCTCATTGTGAGTTGAAAGACAGGACTTTAATGTGCAGTCCAGACTGGCCTTAGATTAGTGATCTCCTGCCTCAGCCTTCCAAATTGTGGGACTATGGGTGTGCACTGTCATATGCAAACTGCTAATTCACATCTGGTTAGTAATCTAAAGTTAGGCCAGAATAATTAATATTTAGGTCATTAGTGGTAAAGCATAGATGGAAATTAATAGAAGAGGCATGCTTTTTGCTTTTTTTGTCTTATTTATTTTACCTAATTAGTTTTGTTTTCATTCTAAGTACTTCCAGAAAATACTCCCTGTAATCCTACTACTCTAGAGACTAAGATGAGAGAATCCCAGTTGAGGCCAGCATGGGCTACAGAGGGGGACCCTATCTTGAAAGAAAGAAAACAAGGTTGGGCCAAAGCCTACAGTAAATGCTTCTCTATGTTTGTCAAAAAAGTCATCCTGTAGTTGCTTAGAGATTTTGTACTCTGAAACATAGTGAAAACATTTATGGAATAAGTCACGGTGTTCCTATTTTAGTTAAATGTAAACTTGTGTTTCTCTAGTTATAATTTTACATAGAGGATGTTAAATCATATCATTGCTATTTAATAGCCATATGTTTCTAGTTAAAGGAGGATCTAGTGTGTGTGTGTGTGTGTGTGTGTGTGTGTGTGTTTTACAAGGGTTTTAGAAGTTTTTTCTTAGGATTGTAATTTTCTATTTTGTCTGGATAATAATGGTCTTTTGATATTATATAGTCAGTGTGAACAAAGTTCTTTTTTCCTGCCTAATTCAAATGCAACAAAGTCAGTGGAAAGTAAGTAGAGTTTATTATATTGGCAAGCCTACTTGCTTTTAGCTGAAAGTATTTGGAGTTTTTAGAAGCATTTATTGGTCATATATGACTTAATCACACTGAGGTTTTAAGAGTTTATTATTGCTGTCCACTTAGCAAATGTCACTAAAAAGTACAAGCTTTTTTTTCCTTAAGGTCCTTTTGCCTTCTTAGATGTTGAACGCTTCAAAATTTACTCATCAGTGAATATGAAGCTAGTATGAAGTATTTAAATCTAGAATATAATAATGTGAACACTTGAATCCAGCTTTACTAGTATTACTTAATGATTGGAAATAATGTTGAGTGGAGAATAAAGGTGATCCTAGGCAGACTCATTTCTAGTCCTGGGTAAGAAGTATTTGTTTATTTTAGAGGTACTGGGGATTGAATTAGGGCTTTTGCCCTGAGCTATATCCCCAGACCTTTTTTTTTTTTAAGCTTCCTTTTTCTTTTGAGGCAGGCAGGGTTTTGCTGTGTAGTTCAGAGTGGCCTTGAATTCACTGTGCAACCTAGTTTGGACTCATAAAGTTGTAGTGAACCTCTTCCCTCAGCTTCCTGAGTGCTGGGGTTATAGGCATGTGCCACCATACCCAGCCTTTTTTTTTTTTTTTTTAACTTTTTGAGATAGGATCATGCTAAATCTTTTAAGGCTGGACTTGGAACTTGTGGCTTTTTTTTTTTTTTTAACCTCCGCATACCATATAGTTTTGGGATTATAGGTGTGTGCCACTATGCCTAGCTGGAATAGGAAGTTTTAACTATGCTTTGTAGGGGAAAAAAAAAAAAACCCAAAAACAGAGAAACAAAGCTCATTAAGAATTAAAATGATGTATAATTTTTTGAGATGACCACTGTTATAATCTGGTGTGCATGATTTCAGAGTTTTTGTGAACATAATGCCAAATGAGCAAAAAGGGATATATACTTTTGTTTTTTGACATACTGGAGATTGACCCTAGAGCTTTGTGCATGGTAGGCAACTGCTTTGCCACTGAACTACTGCATCATAGGCATAGTCTTTTAAAAAGATTATTAAGTCAGTGTCTTGCTAAATTGCCCAGGTTGGTCTGGAAATTGTGATCTTCCTGCATTAACCACTAAGTAGTTGGAATTACAGGTGTGTGCTACCACACCTAACATGCATAGTTTTGAATTCAGTAGTACATACTGTCTTTTAAGATACTTACTTTTCCTAAAATAGTAGAATTTTAAAGTGTGAAAATATAATGGGGATATGCCTAGAGTTTGGGAGATTAGGGTACTCGCTGAAAGCAACATTGACACATTGGCGGGTACATAACCAAGAGTATACTGTGGTGAAGAGTGCACAGGCACAGGAAGGTCTTGCCCTTCAGGGGCAAGAACCTGGAGTTTGACTTGCCAAAAATAAGAGGTCTTTTTTTTTTTTTTTTTTCTGTTACTGATACATTTAATTCTGTATATATATATTGTAAAATCATCTTAAATCCTTGGTTCTATTATCTTTAAAAATAGTCTTAGTATTGTTATGGATCTGAGTTGTTTCTGAAAACTTGCCATAACTGTTAGCTGCCATAAACTTTAGTTTTTTGACAATTCTTTGTGACTGTATTTATGTGAAAATTAAAAAAATTTTTTACTTTTTTTTTTTGTTTTTTTTTTCTGGTCTTGAACTCAGGACCTTGTGCTTGCCAGGCAAGGCATTTATGCTGCTGAACTATATCCCTGACCCTTCTTTTTACTTTTTTTTTCCTTAGGTAGGTTGTTTATAATTTAAGCATTGAAGATATTCATGCCATGAAACTACATTTTGGGAATTGAATAGAATGTCATTCTATAATGGAGGCTTTCAGTTTGTAGCATAAGGCTTGTCTATGATGTAATTATAAATGAATATGACTTCTTTTTATTAAACGTATCAGAACTTTAGAATGTTGTCCTTAGCTGGGTGTGATGATGGTGCATGCAAGTAATCCCAGCACTCAAGAGGCTGAGGCAGGAGGATTGCTGTGATTTTGAGATTAGACTGGGCTACATAGTGAGTTCAAGCCCAGCATCTGAACTGTATAAACTCTTGTTTTGAGACCCTGTCTCAAAAAAACAAAAAGTTCTTTTCATAGTAATACCTTGAGAGACTATCTAGCAGTATTGCCAGTGGCTAAGTATTCTCAGTGATAATTGTGATGAGTGTTGTAAATACTTAAAATTAACTTTTTTTTTTTGGTGCTGGGAACTGAACCCAGGTTGTTCAAGGTGACATCCCCAGTACTTTTTTAGTGTTTTGAGACAAGAGCTTTGATAAGTTATTGAATTGCCAAAACTAAGCTTGATGTTGGAGTTCTTCTGCCTCAGCCTTTCAGAGTGCTAGCATCACTGCCTCCAGTTGTTTTTTTTTTTTTTTTGAGACAGGGTCTTTGGAGTTCAGGCTGGTCTTGAACTCACTATTTGAACTTTTATGATCTTCCTACTTCAATCTCCTGCGAGCTAAGATTACAGGTTGTGGACCATCACATCCAGCCTGTTTTGTTTTTCATTTTAAAGTTGTTTGTTTTTTTTTTTTTTTCTTGTTTGTTTGTTTTTGGTACTGTTTTTTTGAGACTCAAACTCACAACTTCACACTTGGCAGGCAAGTGCTGTGCTGTTGAGCTATGTCCTCGGCTTGTTTTGATTTTTTTTTTTGTACTAGGGATCGAATTCATGACCTCATGCTTGCCAGGCACTTATGCTGTGAGCTGAACTCCCAGCCCCTTGTTTTCATTTTTTTGAGGCAGGGTCTCACTCCAGTCTAGGCTGGCTTTGAACTCACTGTATATCCCAGGTCTCAAACACACTGTTCCTCCTGCCTCAGCCTCCTGAGTGCTGGAATTACAGGTATGGATCACTGGGTTCATAGCCCTTTTTAGAGCTCATTTACTTTTATTTTACACATGATTATACTTAGATTTTTAAAAATTGATTTCTATATTGCCAGTAAATTGAAAGGTAAAATTTAAGAGAATTGACAAAATGTAATAGGATAATAGAGATTTGAGAGACCGGTGAGTTTATTTATTTTAGTCTTTTTTTTTTTTTTTTTTTTGGATGCTGGGGATTGAATTCATGACCTCATACTTGCCAGCAGATGCTTATGCCACTGAGCTAAATCTCTAGCCCTTATTTTTCTTGTCTTTTTGAGACCGGGTCTTGCTATGCAGTTCAGACTGGCCTTGGGCTCTCTTTGTAGCCCAGGCTGGTCAAACTCACAAACAATTCTGCTGCCTCAGCCTCCCAAGTGCTGGGATTACAGGAGAGACTGGTGAGTTTAAAAAGCACACACAGGCTCAAAAAATATCATCTGGGGAGTTTTGACTGTAATTTTATATAGCTCTGTGCCTTAGACCCCAGGGACATTACTGTTTTATAGCATAGTGTAGTTACTTTGCTTATAATGGTGCTTTATAAGGTACGATGCTAAATTGTTTTTCATGTGTCTTAAAGTATTTTTTATAGTGCAGGTCATAACCCCTCAGTAGATTGTGAACTCACTTTAGTGGGTTATGACAAAACAATTTAAAAAAAAGTAAATACTATTAGAATGTATTACATTATTAAGGGTAAGGATTGTTTTAAACTTAAACTGTTTTAAAGTGTAATTTTTCATTAATATAGTAAAAAAGTTACTGCTTTAGAGACTGAAATGTAAAAGAACTGTATAAATGTTTTGAAGTTTTATCTAGAGTATGATTGTCAGATATAGCAAATAAAAGAATAAGCTGTCCAATTAAATTTGGGTTTTCTGGGGACTATAGTTGTAACTGAATAGGAGCTTGCTTCCTAGCAGGCATGAGGCCCTGAGTTCAACCCACAGCATCACCAAAAAGTTTTTTGTTTTTTTTTTTTGTCTTTTTAAGACAAGGTCTTGCTATGCATTTCAGGCTGGCTTTGAGCTCACTGTGTGGCCCAGGCTACTCTTGAATTTGGAACCACTCTCCTGTGTCAGCGTCCCGAGTACTGGAATTACAGGCGTGTACCATCACACCAGGCTCAAAAAAGATTCTGTAATGCCTTTTTTTTTGTTGTTGTTTTGGTCTTTTTGTGACATGGTTCCACTATGCAGTTCAGGCTGATCTTGAATTCACTTTGTAACCCAGTTTGGTCTTGAACTCACAGTGATCCTTTTGCCTCAGCCTCCTGAGTGCTGGGATTACAGGCATGTGCAAACATGCCTGGCTGTAATGACTGTTTTTTAAAATTATAAATGTCTCAAATTTTATGGATCGAAATTAGGTGAAATTCAAATTTAACTGGGCTTCTTATGTTGTATTTGACAGTGAAGTCTAAGTTAGAATTTTGGCTCACCTGTTGGTAACTAAGCTTTACGAGGGCAGCTTTGTTTGGTTGCCTGCTGTATCTATCTGTGTTGGCACTGTGCTTGGCACATACTGTGTGGTTGGCTGTTTAAATGAGTGAAGGGATAAATTGCTCAGTTTGGTCTCTGTGTCTAGTAAAGAATACTTCCTTAAAAGTGAGGTAATGAGTTCTCTTTATGTTTGTTTCATCGTTGGCACACACAGGCTTTCTGTTGGAATCATACATATTTGAAGTTGGAAGGGCTCTAGTGGTCTGTTATTACTCATTCTATCTACCAGTAAAGAAATTTAAGGCTAAGGACATTGTTTGCTGAAGTTCCTCAACATTGGCCGTATGTATGTCTGGCTGTATGTCTGTTGTTTTTTTTTTTCTTTTTTAAACCTTTTTGTGCATGTGGTAGAATTGAACCAAGGGCTTTGTACCTGCTCTTCCACTGAGATACATATCCCTAGCCCTACTTTTTTTTTTTTTGTAATACGTTTGTCGTCTTAGTAAGCTTCCTGATTGTTCACTTTGTGTCCAGATGCTTCTTAAATTGACCTACCTATCCTCTGAGTGTGAGGATTATAGGCATGCACCAGTAAGCATAAGAATCTTCTCAAAATATCTTTCCTTGTGTCCTCTTTATACTGAGAAACTTAATAGCTGTCATCACTGGTGGAGTGAAATCCAGACTTCAGTTTGACAAGTCTCTCCACAGATTGAGCATGCAATACTAATTCTAATTCTTTAACATGCAACAGAGCCCCCACCCACCTAGTGCTGGGGATAATGCTCAGGGCCTTTACACTGATCTACATCCCCAGACCCTTTTTAAATTTTTATTTTAAGACAAGGTTTTGCTAAATTTAAATTGCCCAGCTTGGGTTTGAAGTCAGGATCGTCCTTCTTCAGCCCATTAGAGTGCTGGGATTATAGGCATGCTATACCGCACCCAGCTCATTCTTTCCCCTTAGGCTAGTCATTTTTGTGAGGGGGGAGTGCTGAGACAGGGTCTCCCTCTGTAGTTCAGGCTGGCCTTGAACTCATGTAACTCATGCTGGCCTGGAACTCAGGGCAGTGATCCTCTTGTCTCAGTCTCCCAAGTGCTGGGGTTACAGGCATGTAGCATCATGCCTGGCTTTTAAACTAGTTTTAGTCCTGAGATCTCTTGCACAGAGCCTTACCATTAGAAAACACGCTTTTTCTTCAGTTGCACATAGCTTTTGGAAGGTAGTGTTCATGTGGCATGTAAGGCACCACTTGTTTATAAGTGCAGCAACTTGTTTGTTTAGAAACTTCAGTTTAGGGTGAGGATGGTAAACTTTTTAGAGCTTCCAAGTGGCAAAAACAACCTGCTATGGCACACATGCTGTAGTTTTGTCACCACTGGCTTAGGGAGAAAGGGCAGTTACACTCCAGAACAGAAGTGGGTTAACTACCCTAGGCACCAACAGATGACTTTTTTTTCTTCTTCATGGTCAAATTCACTGTTAGCCATCTTGTTGTTTTAAAAATTTCCATGGCTTACTGTGTGTAGTATGTCAGAAAGAAGCATTTAATTATGATAGAAATGACGAATTGTTTTAAAAATGGTAAGTGGTAAGAAAAAGGTGGCTTAGGATAGGACAAATTAGTCTGAAGAATGAAGAACAAAAGTACTGTGTTCAGTCAGTGATGAATGGCAGATAAAATTGGTACATGAAATGAAAAAAAGCTTGGCAGTTTTCAGCTAATAGTACGAATGTGGAAGAAGGCTACATTCAGTTATAGTGCAGCTGCTTAAGCTCCCCAGGACCGCACAGTGTTACAGTCTGGTCCACTGCTAGAGGGTCTAGCCAGTCTTCAGAGATACTTTATTTATTTTTAAATTTAAATTTTCTCATTCCCCTACCCTCCCTTCACCCCTCCTTCTGTCAGACCCTTGAGATTAAGGGAAGGTTGTCTTTTGGGGCTAGATGTCCAACAGGATGTTTCTTTATTGGGACTAAGTTTCAAAGCCTTGTGTCTGCTTAAGTTTAAGAACAAATGAATATGCCACGAAGCGGTTTTTTTGTTGTTTGATGCTCTGTGATTGAGCTCAAATTGCTACACACTTTTGTGGTAGATTATATATTGTGGTGGGCTATAGTGGTGCATGCCTATCATCCTCACACTCAGAAAGCTGAGGCAGGAGGGAGGTCAGCCTGGGCTATATAGTGAGTTCAAGGCCAGCCTGCACTATATAGCAAGACCCTCTAAAACAAAACAAAGGTACATTGAGGTATAATTTACATCAAATTCATAGTTCTTTAGTTTTGATAACAAAGGTAGTCATGCAGCCACCACCACAGTCAAGGTATTACTATTCCTTGTGACTTCATTGAATGTACTTTCCCACCCCTGGCAATCACTGATTTA